>PVJD01012928.1:0-36995 GCA_004026545.1 Mormoops blainvillei | reverse complement strand
GAAAATGTATGTAGGCAGGCAGACAAGGCAGCGTCCTGGCAGGGGCCCACTCACATTCTCAGCGCTGAGGCAGCTACACAGGGTCTGGCCCTTTCCCTCCCCCGCCCCCCGCCCCCTCCCCACCTCTGTCGTGGTTCCACGGGAGACCAGCCTTGCTGGGGTCAACTCACTATCATGAAAGTCCATCTTCCCAAGAAGAGACAGAAAGACCACTTTGTAAGAAAGTCTTTTATCATGTGAATGAGGCAGCGGAAGACCAATTGGAGTACAGCTGGACCCCGGAGCCAGAAATGAGGCTCAGTAAAGGGCACCAGCTTGATGGTACGAGGAGAAGTGATAATGACAACCACCACGGAGATTTGGAGCCTTGCTTATTATTATTTTTTTATCCTCGCTCAAGGGTATTTCCATTGATTTTAGAGAGGGAGGAAGGGAGAGAGAGAGAGAAAGAAGAACTGATGTGAGAGAGAAACATCGATTGGCTGCCTCCCCTAAGCACCCCAACCAGAGATGGAACCCGCAACCTAGACATGTGCCCTGACCCAGGATTGAACATGCAACCATTTGGTGCACGACGACACTCCAGCCAACTGAGCCACCTGGCCAGGGCTAGAGCTCGCTGTAGAGGCATGTGTTCTTTCTTCTCTTCATGAAAATAGCCTTCAGGAACAGGAGTGCTGTGATGAAACTTCTCAGGAAGGGGAGGGTTCATGGGCACGCGCCCTCTCTGAGGAGCCTGCCATGCTATGGGAAGAATGGAAGAGTTTGTGTGTAAGGTATGGGACTGTCCATGGTGAGTAATCTCTCATGATGTGCTCCCAGACTGGCTCAAAGGCAATGACTTCCTTTAACACGGACACCGGACCCCTACACCTTCTTGATTGATTGATTGATTATAAGTGCGCGTTATACACGGCAAAATACGGTATAGCCTATTAAGGGGCGGGAGTGCGCTTTTAGATGCTCTTTCAGGGAAAAAAACAAATTACTGTAAATAAGATTTATAACTTACTGTTTAAATAAGAATTTATCTAAGCGTTTAAAACATAAGCGTAGGGGAGGGAGGGAGAATTTTTGTACAGAATGAAGCATGTAAGTACCACACGCCGTTTCAGTTTTGCACGGAGTGGCATTAGGAGGACCAGAGGGCAGCCCCAGGATACACAGACCTTGGTGCACCGAGGTGCCCCCTGAGGGCCCACGCACCTTGGACCCGGGTTGGACCGAGAGCGCAGCCAGACTCCGCCCCGCGAGCGCAGGACCGCTCAGAGCCTTTGGGAGTCTGGAGGTGGAGGGAGGGACTGGTGAGCGGCAGAGCAGGGTGTTAGGTAAAAGCTCTAGTTCAGGTGTCCTTTGAGAGCGGGCAGCTCGTTTTCTGTGCCGAGGACCCTCTCTGAGGAGTACAGCCATCTGCTCGGGAGAGTCCGTTCTGCGGGCCGACGAGCAGCGGAGAGGTCAACGCAGGAGCCGACTGACCACTCCCTGGCGTCCGGTTCAGTTTCGTGGCGATTTTTGAGGGACTGCGGGCAGGTGACAGCTTTTCATATTCTTGTTCTGGGGCTTTGCAACGCCCTGGCAATTTCCCTCTATTACAGTCACTGCCCCAACTCCCCTTCCTCCTCCTGCCAATACGAGCTGACCTTTCCCCGCATCAGCGCTCCTGGCCCGGAGCCGGCCGCAGGGGCGCCTGCCCTGTCCAGGTGCGTACCGGCTCATCATCCTGCGTCGGGAGGGTGCCCCCTCTGGACTAGGGAGTCGAGTCCAGCCCTGGAACACTGAGTGGTGGACCTCGCTGCGGCAGGTCCGTCGGCTCTGCTGAACAAGAAGACCAGTAGAACTTTCGTGAAGCGGGACCCGACACCCCATGGAGCTGCCACCAGCCCCTGCACCCCATTTTTAAGGGACAGCGCGGCGGGAAGTTTTAAAAGGGAATTGCGTGTCGTGGCCAGGAGGGAGTCTGGCAGAAGCTTTTAAGCTGTCTCTTCGAAGAGTTGCTGGCGGTGCAAGAAAGACCGCTCCTGCCTCAGGCGCGACCTACTGTGGCCTCCGCGAGCGCGTCAGGCGGAGGCGCTGGTCCTTAGGGTTCTGGTCGCAGGTGAACCACCCAATAGCACTTGAGCCCTAGGATACTTACTGCTTTCCAAGGCCTTAGGTGGCTGTCATGTCCTGGGGATGTGGGTATTAGAACTAAACACTGAGGCCCTAAGCGTGGGGCATCCTGAACTGAGTGTTTGGGAAAATGGAATTTATTCTTCACAGGGCTTTCTCGGTTCTTTTTCTCCTTTCTCTCCCCTTCCAATCTCCAGCAAAAGTTGGGAACCAGCAAGAAGAACTGGGCAGGAACTTAGGAGTATTTTCCTTCTGGACAAGGCCACTGCCTGGGTGCTAGGTGGCCCCAGCAGAGGCTCAGTAGGGGAACTGTTCAGTGCCCGACCAAATAAGGAGGAGGCTTCCTCCCCTTGGGGAGTCAGCCAGCAGGGTATGGCCATGGGGAAGGAAGATCACCCTTGAAGCAAGACCAGCAGAGCAGCAGCCTCTGTGCCCAGTCACGCGTCACCCCCGCACCCCAGAGCACCAGCTGAATCTGCTCGACCCAGCACAAACCCTTAGGGAAAGTGAAGTTCAACATCAGCGATGTATAATCCAGTAGAAATCTCCCTCTTTGGGGCAGGGGGTGCACCCACCAGTGTGTGTGTCTGTGTACAGCCTGCCGTGCTTGGTCTCACTGTGTCCTCGGAGAGCTCTCCCGGGGTGGCACCCGGTGGCCGCTCTCCCTGCAGCCAGCCGGGCACTCGCTGGCTCCGCGCAGATGGTTCATTCTCTTCTTTTTGGCCGCAGGCTGATCAGCGCCTCTACAGCTTCATTCCATCACCGGTGAGTAGCAGCCTTTTCCAATATCTCTTCCCTCGCCCGTTACAAATTGCTGAAGCCACAAAGCACATTTTGTGGGTCATAGAAGGTTGGGGTTTCAAAAGGCATCTTGGTGGTGGGTCCAGTCACCATGGGATTCCCCTGCTTGCTGTGGTCTCAACTGCCAATGAAAAGAGCCAAATGGAATGTGAAAAAAGTACTTAAATTCTAAATTTTAATAATGTTATTTTATCTAATAAATTTGTATCATTATGTAACTTGTTTAATTCCTTACTGAGTTCTGTCTCAAGATGTGACCTAAAGTGTCCTTGTGCAACTGCTTTTCTCTAGATAATCAGAGGGATGACAGTGTCCTTCCTTCCTCTCTTATTATATGAAGTAAAATAAAATCAGAGTGAGTAGTAACCTAGTGCGTACAGGGTGGGGCAAAAATAGGTTTACAGCTTTTCGTATGGGAAATAATACCATTGTTAATAAATACTAATGCAAGAATAAACTCTGCGTTTCACGTACTCACAGCTGTAAACCTACTTTAGGCACCCCTGCCCCCGACAAGCATTCCTAAGATGAGGTCCCTAAGGCATCAGGGCCTGAGGTGACAGATCACCAGCTGAGAAAAGGGGTGGGGGGGACGCCGAGTTCCCATTTGATGGACGCTTCTGGACCCTTGACGCCTTTTGCCCTTGTGCCCAGCAGGGGGCGCAGCGCAGTGGAGGTGCCGAGGAAGTGTGCTACACCGTCATCAGCCATGGCTCCTGCCACAGGCCCTCCTTGAGCTCCATCGACAGTGGCTACGAGAACATCAACGCCGTCACAAAGAGAGTGAGAGCCCTGAACGAAGGGCCAGAAACCGAATACGCCCTCCTGAGGACCGCGGGCGACGCCAGGCAGCCCTCCTGCAGCCTGGAGCACGATTACGAACTTGTGCTGCCCCGGTAGGCAGGCCCCTCGCACCGTACCGCGTTATCTCCCAGGAACGTGGACGTGCGGATGGCCTCTGGGGAGGTCTCTCTGCGCAGCTCACAGGACATCCATTTCTGGCCAGGGGTTAGAAATGGCATCCTTTCACCGTGTGGCCTTGGGAAGCTCTTCAACACAGCACCGCTGTGGTTTGTGTGCGGCCAGGCACATCGACGTGGTGCTGGGAAGTCTCCTGCGCCTTTTTGTCTGTGAGGCTTGAGGACGTGAAGGTGGTGGGGAAAACTTCCTAGAACAATAAGCACCCACCAGTACATGACCCAAAACATTCAATTCCAACGACTGTCTCCAAATTTCAAATGCCAACATTTTCATTCCTAATTATGTTTTATTTTTGATGTGTAAACTACTCAATAAACTTTTAAAATATAAGACCAGTGATGAGATCCTTTGCTAACCTGATACTTCAGTTTTGCCTTTTCTATGTATTTGAAATTTTACTCGTGGTAGTGTTTCAAGAATCGATAGTTATTGATGTTGGATTGTCTGAGAAGAGAAGCTGAGTGTTTCGTTAATCTAAAAAGAAGAAGAAAGGCCTCAGGCTTAGTTGCCCGCTGTCTTTCTTTCAATAGCAAATAGGATGACTTTGTTCAAATATTAGTGGAAAACAAAGGTCAACTTGTGCCTGAGCTCTGCTCTCAGCGCGGGAATTACCCTATGACTAGTTACCTCTGCCAGGGGGAAAGAGTCGTCTCTGATTTTAAATTTTAGGTAAGTTCATAAATAATCCATTCATTTTTATTTTCATTCCCAAGGGATTTTTAAATGAGATGCCAGTTTCCTAATAAGGACACAAAGCTATAATTGACAAACATCCATGAGTCGTTTTTCTGTATAATGGCCCTTTGGCAATAGACCAGCATCAGTCAGTAGACAGACACTGGCTGATTTACTCATTTTACACAAGTTTTGACTCTCTGCTCTTGTCTGATTCTTGTGTTCCTTTGTGGTGATTTCAAAGTCTGAAAGGAGAACGTTATAGAAATCTTACAGTTCTGGGAAAGTCACCCTGTCAGAGCTATGCTAGTCTTGTAGAAATCAGCTAAATATAGGAAATGACAAAATTATTTATTCTCTGTATGCCTTTGTAGTTACTTTTAATATATGATAAATATCACTTATAAGAAGATTGAGTAATTTTAAGTTGTGTAACAATCTGGAATTATAGGAGAAAGGGTAAGCAATAGATTAATGAATATTCTTGGGTTTTTTTCCATTTAATCTTTATTGTATTTTTTCCATTACCATTTAGTCCCCTTATACCCTCCTCCCCCCAGCAATCGCCACACTGTTGTCCTGTCTATGAGTCCTTTTTCCTTTTGGCTCGGTGCCTCCAGCCCCTCACTGCCCCTTCCTCCTCGCTTAGCTGTCCTCTACCTGCCGACTGTGAGTCTGTCCCCCATGGAATCTAATGAACAAGCAGAAAAGTGTTGTTTAATAGAAGAAACATTGGAATTCAAAGGCACAGATGTGACCTAGCTGTGGACAGACCACTCAATCTTTCTGAGGTTCAGTTTCCAGCAAAACAGAATTTCGAAATTAAATATCTTAACGTGGTTTTGAAAAACAAAACTATTGTTGTAGAAGTGCTTTTTAACCTCTTTTGTAAGCCCTTTTCTAAAGGTTAACTTATATTTGTGCATATACATATTTGGAATTTTAAAACCGTGTATATCTTTAATCAATTTGCATACAATAAAATGTAACCACTATAAGGAGTTATATAAATTTGGTCAAATGTATCCACCCTTGTAATCACTTCCCCATTTATGTCACTTCAGAAAGTTCTATCATGTTGTTTTTCAGTCAATTTTACCAGTCCTGGCAACTAATGACCTGCTTTGTATAATTAGATCAATTAGTCTCTTCTGTAGATTCACAGAAATTGATCCTTTCAGTATTTGTTATTCTTTTAATGTTCAGGCATTTTTCACTCATCACATCTTTGAGATCCTTCTATGTTTTACCTTGTATCAGTAATTGACATCTTTTTTGCAGGGCATACGTCTGTATAGATATACTATAATTATAAATCTAACCACTTGCTGATGGGTACGTGAGGTATTTACAGTTTTTGACGTTATGAATAAAGCTGCCATAAATATACTTGAATATCCAGCTGTATGTGTTTGCCAGGGCTACCAAGACAGACTAGGTGCTTAAACAACAAAGAATTCATTTTCTCACAATATGGAGTCTGGGAAGCCCAAGATCAAAGTGTCAGTAGATCTGGTTTCTCTGAGGCTTCTAAGGGAAAAACGGTTTCATGCTTCTCTCCCAGCCTCTACCGAACTGAAATTTCTAGGGATCCAATGGTACGGGGCATACTGAGATATTCCTTCTCAGGTGAAAAATAAATTATTGCATCTGGCCCTCCTACAACCAAAAATAAGAGCACAGCACCTGTGCACCTCCATGGATTTTGGAGACAACAGATTAATTTTTATTACAGTTGGTGCACAGTATTATATAATAGTCTCAGGTGTACAAACAGTGATTCGACACTTCCGTTCCTTACATGTGATCCCACATTGAGTCCAATAACCGTGGAGACCGCACACTCTTCGGTTGGGCGTGCGGCTGTGGGACACTCGCCAGGTGAGCGGAAGCAGCTAGTTTTCCTTTTCATTGGATGTTTTGGGGTGACACCGGTTAACAAGACTGCACAGGTTCTGGGTGCACAGTGCCATGACACATCGTCTGTGCTCTGTACTGTGTGTGTTCACCACCCCAAGTCAAGTCTCCATCTGTTCATCACCCTCTAAGCCCCTTTACCCTCCTCCCTCCCCCTACTTGCCCCTCCCCGGCAATCACCACACTGTTATCCACATCCATGAACTGTTTTTCCTTTTTGCTCAGTTCCTCCACTCCCCACGCAGCCCCCGCCACCCCCTCAGAGCTGTCAGCCTGCTCTCTATGAATCTGTCTCTATTTTGCTTGTTAGTTGACTTTGTTCATTAGATTCCACATATGAGTGAAATCATATGGCACTTGTCTTTCTCTTAGTGTTTTATTTCACTCAGCATAACTCTCTGCAGGTCCATGAAAGCTGCTAGTTTTGAGTGGGGCCCAGAAAGGGAAGGCTTGCAACGTGCGACCCAGGCTGCCGTGCAAGCTGCTCTGTCGCTCAGACCAAAGGATTCAGCAGATCCAAAGGTGCTTCAAGTGTCCGCGACAGGTTGTTGTGCGCCTTTCACAGGACCCTGTGACCTACAGGTGACTCACAGCACAGGCCTTTGGGATTCTGGAGCAAAACCCTGCCAGCCCCTGTGGATAACTACGCTCCACTTTAGAGGCTGCTCTTGGCCTGCCGTGGGCCTTAGTAAGGACTGAACCCTTCATCACGGACTACCAAGTTGCCCTGCTATCTGAGCTGCCCCCGTGACCCCGCCAAGCCCCAAACCCGGCCATGCGCAGCAGTGCTCCGTCACCGAGGGGGAGTGGCATGTGTGAGTTTGGGTGGAGCTGGCCCTCAAGGCACAAGTAGATTACATGAAGAAGTGGCCCAAATGTCCGTGCTCCTCAGTCCTGTTACAGTGCCTTCTCCTCTTAAGCTGTCTCTGTGGCATCATGGGGAGTTCCCTGAGATCAGCGGGCAGAAGAAAAGACCCATACTTGGTTACAGATGGGTCTGCGTGGTCTGCAGGTATTACCCAGAGTGCACGGCTCCAGCACCACAGCCCCTCTCAGAGACATAACTGAAGAGTAACCCTCCCAGTGGAGGGAGCCGTGGGTAGTGCCCTTTGTCGTCCCCTTTGCATACTGACTTGTGGGTTGTGGCCAGTGGTTGGCTGGACTGTCAGGGACTTGGCAGGAATGTGATAGAAAAATTGGTGACAAAGTCTTGGGAAGTGGTACGTGGATAGATCTCTCCTACCACCCTAAAAACGTGAAGCTATTTGTGTCCCATGTGAATGCTTGCCAAAATGTGAGCCCAGCAGAGGGAGATTTTAATAACTGAGCGGAGAGGAGGACCTGTTCTGTGGGTACCGTTCTGCCTATTTCACGAGCCACCCTTTGTATCTCCCGATGGGTTCGTTAACAGAGTGGCCGTGGTGGCAGGGGTGACGCTCAGTAACATGGACTTACACTCCCCAGTGCCTACCTGGTTATGGTCACTGTCGATGTCCAATCTGCCAGCAGCAGAGACAGCACTGTGGTGATCAGCCTGCTACCTGAGGCCAGGTTCATTGCCTGGGACCATCTCATCTTGGAAGGGGAACTACTTCGTTCTTACTAAAATTGATACTTACTCTGGGCATGGGTTTTTCTTCCCTGAATGCGATGCTTCTGCCAAATACAGCACCTGTGGGCCTATTGGAATAGTCTTGTCCACCGTCACACTATTCTAGCCAGCATTGCTTCTGATCAGGGAACTCACTGCAGCGAAAAGAGGGTGTGGCACTGGGCTCACAGTCATGAAAGTCACTGGTCTCACCACGCTCCCACCCCCTGATCAGATGACTTGATAGGACATTGGGAATGTACTTTAAAGACCTAGTTACTGTGCCGGCAGGTGGGACTTGCCCCCGGAGGCACAGAGCATGGGGTTGAGACGAGCTTCTCCCAGAGGCTGCACCCTCCAAACTGGTGTCCAGTACGTGGTACTGGTTCTCGCCTGCATTTGTGGATCCAGGAATCAAAGGTTGGCGGTGGGCAGGCACCAACCTCACATCACCCTTTACCCACAGTGACTCATTAGAAACATTTTGTTTTCTGTCCTTGGAAACTTGTGCTCTGCCGGTCTCGAGGTTTCAAAGAAAGGGATGCCTAGACTAAGAGAAAGAACAACGACTTTCTCTCTTGACCTGGAAGTTCAGACCATTGCCTAGTGCCCTGTGCTCTGTGCCTCCGGGTCAACAGGCCACGAAGGGCATGACCGTCTGTGCCGGCGGGTAATTGACAGTGACCGACAAGGGGAGAGAGCCTGTTCCTCCACGTGGTGAGGGAGGCTGTGCCTAGAACTCAGGAGGTCCCTTGGGTTTTCTTACTTCCACCGTCTCCTATCATTAAGGCTAATGGAAAATTACAATAACCCAATTCAGGTAGGACTACTAATGCCCCAGACCCTTCAGAGATAAAGGCCGGGGTCGCCACCAAAGCTAAGAAAACCGGAACCAGCTGAGGTGCTTGCTCAGGGCAAAGGAAATACGTAACGTGTGATGGGTAATGAAAGAAGGTCATTCTGGGCACCAGCCAAGGCCACGCGATTGGTTACAGAAATAAGGGCTGTAATTGTCATGAGTATTACTTTTCTATTTTGTTATAAATATCTCTGTGTGCATATATGTATGTATTTATATACATATATCTGTATATACGAGTACAAATATGTATTTATATACATTATATGTATTACAGGAACATACACATATATATTCAGCAGTTGTGTCTAATTTCTTCCCTATCCCATCAACTTGTCATAACGCAATATGTATTAACTTTATTTCATAATGTTTAAGTATTTTTAGCTTCACATCATAGTATTAAAGTTGTAGGATATCAAGGGGAAGAGTGAATGGGCTTTGTACTCTCTTTGGGGGAAAAGGTTAGTACAGTTTTTGTTATATGCGACAGGCAGACTATGCTTGTAACAGGGAATAAAAATTTTATACTGCTCCGACTAACCAAGAAACAGAATAAAATGTACTAACTAATACAAAGAACCACGTCCTAACCGTTTCCTGTGAGCACACTGCAGGCACCGGCAGTTCCGGTGTGTACAAGAGCCGGCCTTGACCACCAGCTGGCTGATGCCGACGGTTCCGGGGTGCGGACATGACAGGCCCATCTCGCGACCAGCAAGGACAGTGCCTGCATGCCACGGCCCCTGCCCCGATCTCTGTTCTGCTTTCCCTCTCCCTCCTGAGAAAAACCCCTGCCGGCACTGAGACGCTAAGATGGCCTTTGGGAGCAGAGTCCCCCCTTTTCTCAGGCTGCTGGCTCTTGAATAAACTGCTTTCCTTCCACCAGCAGCTGTTCCTCGAGTACTGGCTTCCAAAGTGTCAGGCAGGTGGAACCTGGGTTCAGGACCGGCATTTTGTTCTTTTTTTACTAATCGCATAATTTGTATCATTCATAAATTATTCTTCAGTCTGTTTAAGCTGCATTCCACGCATTTAAAAATATAGTATTTTATTATTGTTCTGTGTTTAATATTTTATTGTTCTATTATAATTTCTTTTTGATCTTTTAATTTAAAAACATTTTTTATTTCCAACATTATACTTATTCTTATTTTTACTATTGCTTATTTTTTGTTATTAAGGTCTAAGTATTCATTGTTGTTAGAAAGAATGTATGATACTAGTTCTTTGAAATTTCCTGGGATTTGTTTCATGGTGCAGTAAGAACAAGCCTTGAATTGATCACATACTAAGCTAAAGTAGAGCGTGCTTCGGGGTCTGTTCTATATATGTCCGTTAGGTAAATCTAGTTGACTATATTGGATTCTTTTATATGTTCATTTCTTTTTTCTTTTAAATCTGTTAATTATTGAGAGAAACGTGCTTCAAATCTCTCACTTAATGTGACAATTTCCATATGCACTATAACATTTAGTTTTATATTTTGAAGGATGTTATTAGCTATATGCAAATTTTGGAACTGTTATATCTCCCTGCAGCCCTCTTCATCTCGTGTGACACCGTAAAGGCTCTTTTTTCTAGTGTTAATCACCTCAGTTTTGTTTTGGCTAATATTTACCTGGAGTATTTATCTTTTTCTATCCTTTTCCTCTCAATTTTTCTGTGTCCCTATGTTTTAGACGTCTTTTACGAATGTCACGTAGTTAGGTTTTTTTCTTTTCCTAATCCAGTCTGATAACCTTTTTTACATTTTTCTCTTACATTTTGTTTAAATTTCAGATTTAATTTTAAAAATAATCAAATTAGTTTTAGTTGTGAAATGTAATGATGTTGATATACGTGTATATTGAGAAATAATTATCCCAATAAATTTAGTTAACATCTGTCCCCACACGCAGTCATATTTTTTCCTGTGAAAACTTTAAGGATTTACTGCCTTAGCAACTTCAAAATATCCAATACAGTGTCATTAACTATAGTCACCACGCTGTACATTACATCCCCAAGACTTAGAACCGGAAGATTGTGCCTTTCGCACTCCCCCGCCCCACCCTTTTACCTGACTTCTCCCTTCCTTTGGGTGTTAACGAGTTAAGAAGGTGTGAACGGATGCCTCACAGACAAGGGGTATGCTGCGATGGGTAATTTTTAGTGTCCACTTGTCTAGGCTTTGAGGCCTAATTCTTTGGTGAAACAACAGTTTAGATGTTGCTGTAAAAATAATGGTAGATGTGATTAACATTAAAATAAGTAGACTTTGAGTAAAGCAGATAACCTTTTATAATGTGGGTTGGCCTCATCGAATCAATTGAAATCATAATAGAAAGAGGCCGATGTCACCCAAGACAGAGGGAATGGCAGCACAGAAACTAAGACTGCGCCACAGAAGCCCTGCCTGGCTTCCAGGCCGCTTGCCTGCGGGATTCAGGCCCAAGGCCGCAGCGCCAGCTCGTACCCGAACTGCCAGCCTGACGGCCTTCTGCAGGGGTTTCAGGCATATCAGCCCCACCGCGTGTGAGCTAATTCCCTAGTCTGCCTCAATATATAGGTAGGCAGGTAGGTAGGTGGGTAGGTAGGTAAGATAGATATAAGATAGATATATCTTGGATATATAAGAGACTGGTAAATAGGTAGCCATAGATGTACTTATCTTGCTGGTTCTTGTTCTTAGGCGAACTCTGATGACCCACCCTCCAATCTTAGTTATTTTAGACATTTCAGATTTGTTCACAAACATCAGGATACTTCCATACTAAGCACTTCACCATGCATACCATGACTATAGTTCCATATCTCCTTATAATTTTTCTTTTAATGTGAAATTTCAATTCAATAAAATTGTCCAAAGTTCAAAGATAGATGAGGTCAAACAAACCACTGAAGTAGCCATTGGTAAAATTTATTGGGCACACCCAACAAGACGGCCCGTGAAACAGGAGCCCTCTAACCAAAACGTGAAACGTGGGTCTGGGGGACACTGTTATAGAGCAGCTTATACAGTGGAGAAGGCAGGGACTCTTTACTCTTCACAGTGATTTGTTATAAGACTGTAATTTTCTTAAATGGTAGAGAATTCATTAGTAGTTACCACATATCAATTATTGGGAAGCAGTTTAAGTTTTGCTTATGAGCTCCAGGGGCATAAGAAAACATGACCCAGGTCAAGTGAGCCGTGCAGAGTACGCGAAATGAGCTTTGTTTGTAGACCTGACTGGTTCTGCCACCCAGGGAAAGTTCGAGGCTGGCCTCCACTTGTTTTTTATTTTAACATAATAAAAACAAATCTCATGTGTATACCCACTGAGTTTTGAAAATGCATAAATGTTTGTAACCCCCAAATCACCCCAAATGTTACAGTCTTCCCAATAGATTCTTGTCCTCTCTTCTTCCTGAAGTTAACCACCATAGGTTTTTCCACCATAGATTAATTTTGCTTAAGTTAAAACTTAATATAAGAATTTCAGACTTTGTTGTGCAAGCCTTCTTCTTCAGCATAAGGGTTTTAAGACAAATCCATTTGTTGCTTATATCAGAATTAATTCCTTATTCATCCAGTCATTCATTTTTTTGCTATCCCATTGCATCAGTGGACCAGTTTATTGGTTCATTTTCCTATTAATAGTCATATGAGCTATTAATAGGAAAATGAAGCGCATTCTTTACATGGCTTGTTGTGGACGTTTATTCTCATTGCTTTTTAATTCATTCCTAGGTATGGATTAGCTAGTCAGAGGGTAAATATGTGTTTAGTTGTAATGAAAACCAGTAGACCTTTTGCAAAAGCAGTTTATTATCTTACTCTCCCACAGGTAATTTCTAAGTTTTGGTTGTGCCATGTCATCACCAACACTTGTCATTTCCCCTGCCTTTAAGCCTAGCCACTGTGGTAAGTGTGTGGTGCTATCACTTTAAGTTTTCTATTTGCATTTTTCTGAAGACTAATGGTATTGAGTACTTTCACATGCTTATTGACCATTTATGTATCTTCTTTTGTTTCTTACTGGGTTATTTTTTTATTATTGTGTCGTAGGGTTTCTTTGTTTACCTTGGTACAAGTCCTTTGTAAGTTTTGCCGTATTTTCTTCCAGTCTGTGATTTATGTAGGCTTTTCCTAATTGATCTCTTGGTGGGTAGGTATTTTTTGATGAAGTTAAATTATAAATTATTTTAAAGTTTTGTTTCTGTGTCCTGTCTAATCATTGTATACTCCCAAGTTATGAAGATATTCTCCTATGGCTTTTGCTTAAACTGTATAGGTTTAGTTTTTCAATTTTAAGTATGATGCATCTCAAATTATTTTGTGCATAGTTTAGGCATTGTCATGGTTGACTTTTTCATGTCGTTAGTGATTTTTTGGGAGACCTTCTCTCTACATTTGATTGTCTTTATGACTTTGTTTAAGGTTAGTGGTTGCATAACGTTCATAGTCACTTCAATACACATTGTCTTGATTACAGTAGTTTTATGGAAAATATTAAAGTCAGACACTTTAATCCCAAATGTATTCTTAAAAAATATCATTTTACACATTATAGTGTCATTAAACTTACAGATTCCACGTAGGTAGGGAGTTGGTTACCAGGAAAATCACAGTAACTGAGTATAAGGTTTGTTCTGCAGATGTAAGCAGACTGTGATCCAGTCACTTTTCTCTTCCTGGTAAAGAGACAAAGACACCCTTATGAAAGAAATTTATTTACACTCTGATTTCCAGAGTGTCTCTTATGGTAGCAGTTAAAAAAGAAAAAACAAAAACAATCAGCTCAAAATAATCCTTATGTCAATAAGGCATATCTGGAGTGGCATATTCTGACATAGTTCACTAACAGTGCCAATATTTTTGGTCCAATAACTTAACTATGTTGGGGTTCTTTAATCCTTTCATCACCTGAATCCCCTTAATGATCAATTTCCTCTTTGGCTATTTCTTTCTTTTTTAATAATATTTTATTGATTATGCCATTAGAATTGTCCCGATTTTTCCCCCTTTGCCTTCCCCCACACCCAGGACCCCCCACTCCCTCAGGCAATCCCCCCACTATTGTTCATGTCCATGGGTCATGTGTATAAGTTCTCTGGCTGCTCCATTTCCTATGCTGTACTTTACATCCCCATGGCTATTCTGTAACTACCTATTTGTACTTCCTAATCCCCTCACCTCTTCCATCTGGCAACCATCTGGTAACTAACTTTTCTCTTGCTTTTAAAGTCTTTGTTTATCTTTAACCTTTGGCCTTTTAATAATAATGTGTCTTGGAGTGGGTCTCTTTGCACCCATCTTCTTTGGGACTCTCTGCACTTCCTGGACTTATATGTCTATTTCCTTCACCAAATTAGGGAAGTTTTCTTTCACTTTTTTTTTTTCAGATAGATTTCCAATTTCTTGTTCTTTCTCTTCTCCATCTGGCACCCCTATGAGTCAAATGTTGGACCTCTTGAAGTTGTCCCAGAGGCTGTTTATACTATCCTCATGATTTTGGATTCTTTTCCCTCCTCGTTGTTCTGTGTGGTTGTTTTTTGGTTCTTTAGGTTCCAAATCATTGATTTGATTCTCAGCTTCATTCACTCTACTGTTGTTTCCCTGTAAATTGTTCTTTATTTAAATTAGTGTAGCCTTCATTTCCAACTAGATCTTTTCTATGCTGTTGAGCTCTTCACTAAATTCCTTGAGATTCCTTATAAACATAGTTTTGAGCTCTGCATCTGATAGATTGCTTATCTCCATTTTGTTTAACTCTTTTTCTGTAGCTTTGATCTGTTCCTTCATTTTGCCATGTTTCTTTGTCTCCTTACTTTGGCAGCCTCCCTGTGATTGTTTCTATGTATTAGATAGAGCTGCTTTGACTCCGTGTCTTGGTAGTGTGGCCTAATTAGTAGGTGTGCTCTGGGGTCCAATAGCACAGCCTCCCCTGTCACCCAACCTGGATACTGGAGGTGCACCCTTTGTGTGGGCTGAGTACACCCTCCTCTTGGAGTTGAGCCTTGATTGCTGTTGGCAGGTCAATGGGAGGGACTTACCCAGGCCAGTCAGCTGCAAGGACCAGCTGTGACCACCAATCACCAACCTCCACCCTCGACGGAGTTTCAGCTGTGCAGGGGCAAGGTGGTGGGGCTCCGACGTGGTCTGTAGCTGTCCACCAGGTGCATAGGCTCTGGGGCTTCCTGGGTGGTATAGGCCAAGGTCAGCCCCAACCTGTGTTCTGCCTGGGCACCCTGCCTGAGCTGTAAAGCAAGCTGAGATGGCTGCTACTTGTGCTGGGTTCGAAGATTCCTAGATGAAGCCAAGCTGTGACTCTAATCTAGCTACTGCTAGGGCTCACTGAGCCAGCTGTTGCCTGTTTGATAGGATTTAGGAGCTAAAGCCAGGCATTCTTATGGAAAAGAGACTTGGGTGGGCCTGTACGTTGAGTGGGGTGGAGCTTCTGTGGACATCCAAGGTGGGTCACGCAGCAGCATTAGTCTGGTTGATGGAATATCCGATATGGCACCAGCCTACCGGCTCTGTGGGGAGAGGGCTCAGCAAAGGGACAATGGCCTCTGCTTGCCCCCATGCCAGACACTTCAGTGTCTCCCTGTATACCACTGGTGCCCTTCAAGTGGCCACCCCAGTGCAGGAGCTCAGAGGGAGTGAGTCTGAGATGAGTCCGTGTATGGGTTCTTCAAGAGGAACTGCTTGGGGCTCCAGCAGCCTCCTCCACCGGCTCAGTCCCCGCTGGTTTTTGCAGCCAGAAGTTATGGGGACTTATCTTCCTGGCACTGGAACCCTGGGCTGGGGGACCCAATGTGGGACTAGGACTCTTCGCTCCCGAGATATCCCTCCCAATTTTTTATCCATGTGGGTGGAGGGCCAGCATGCTCTGCCTCTGTGCCCCTCCTACCAGTCTGGATGGGTGCGGTTTCTTTAATTCAATAGTTGTCAGACTTCCATTCAACTCGAGTTCTGACATTCCTGACTGCTGGTTGTTCTCTATTTTTGTAATTTTGATGTGGTTGTGCAAAAAGGTGATGCCTGTGTTACCATCTTAACCAGAAGTCCCCTCTTTGGCTATTTCTGTAAGTTAATGTTTGATAACACCATCCTGTCCTAATGCCACATCGGTAGCGCTGAAAACCATACCGTACCAGCAGCCCCTTGCCCAATGTTTTCATATCTTGGGTATTTTTTCTTAGGGTTGCCTATGCTCACAATAGTTCTCAATTTCTCCACAATCTTTTCATCTGCCATTTTGGTCTTTGTTTGTCAAAAGACTTGGCACCACAGCCAACCTTAGAATCACCAACTGGTGCAGCAACAGGGTCAATTACAGACGGCGTGTAAATTGATTTTGTGTGATCCGCCCGTGTGGCAGGACCAGGAGCCTCAGCGTCTTCGTCATGGCCATCTTCCTCTGTCCCTACCACTGACCCTTCTGGTCCCTGGGTGTTCATGCTGGGGTTCCAGAAGGGAAGCCAGCTGTCACTGGAGGAGGAAAGCTCAGATGTTCCTTCTTCACTGTGTGGGCGCCACAGGCCTTGTGCGGGCCACACAGCCTAAGGATGCTTCTTTGCTTCAGTTCGATGATGCTGGGAGTCTGTGATGAGGAAGCCCACCGCTCTGGCATGCCAGCGAACTCTCCAGTGACAACTTCAAAGCCAATGCGGATGGTGTGCTCAGATCAGATGGACAAGAAGCTTTTGACTGTTCTCTTTCTCCTTACTTCCTTTCTCTGTGCCTGAGACTACAGCGATGATTTTATTCTCGGGCTTTTTTTCCTATGGAACAGAGAGCGCAAAGGTTTCAAACTGTGATTAGCTGACCAAGTGCCAAAAATGGTGCTGCTCATTCTCCCAGGAGGTGCGGGAGGCAGGTTTTCGGGTTCTCCCTCATCAGCCCTGATTCAGAACTAGGACAGGGCCCCTGGCCAGGCAGGGTCCAGCCCAGCCCCGTGCCGCCTCCAGTCCGCGCTCACCTCTGCCCTGCGAGACGCCCAGGTCTGGGTCTGTGGGCAGGGAGGACGCGAGGGGCAGTGGGGTGCAAGGGGGGGCACTCGCGGCGCAGCCCTGGGACCCCAACAGAGAGCGGGGGCCCTCGGCAGGGCGACGGCCCAGGCCGGAGGGCTGAAGTGGAAATACTGATCTTTTGAGAATGTAGCAATTAACACACTTTAATTTTCTTTCCAGTCCCCCATCGTATCCTGCGCTTGACGACGTGGACTGTGTACTACTCCATTGTTCCTAATTACTTTTTTACATCACGTGTTTGCGGGGAAATGAAAGCCATGGGAAGAACGCTTCAGGGTATGCTTCCCACTGCATCTCCCCGCCCCCAGCCTCCGCCCCTGCTGGCTCTGTTTCTGCGTGTTTTGGGTGAACGTTTTACACCCCTCTTTACAGCCAATTCTCTGACTCCTAGCCCAGAGCCTTCCTCTCTTGTCACCTCAAATGAAATTGCTCCAGAATTTTATTCTCTGTACTACATCATTCATGTCCCCCTCTTTACTGTATTCAATTGATGTAAAAAAATGCTATTTTTTCTAATCTACAAGACCTCTTACCCCAGATCTTTTCATATTTTTTCTTTCCTTTTGAAGCAAAAAATCTCAAGTTATCTTGACTCACTTCCTCAAATTTATCTTTACCGTTGGCTCTTACATCCTCTTCACTCACATTTCACATGACCATACTGGAAATACATCTCTTTTTTAGGTGACATTTATTTTATTTCATAATATCTGACATATCTTTCTCACATAAGTCATCGTCGTTCCCCACCCCCCGCCCCCGGCATAATGACTTTCCTTTTTCTTGCTTGTGAGGCGCTTTCACCTCACCACCAGGCTTGCGCAGATTCTCAATCATGCAGCCTGGTGCCTGCAGTTCACCTTTCCCCCAGAGATGGCGCCCCAGAGCGCTCCCCTGCTCCAGTCAGGAGCTTGGCCCCTTATAGAACTTTGGTCCACCTCTCTTCGCGGTCTTCCTGGAGTTGGCTATTTCTTGGCTCTCACATGGTCCACTTTCTTGACTTTTCACCTTCGTCTTCTTAGAGGTCACCCCCGATAACTTCTCCAGGAAGGATCTCAGGAGATCCTGAGACATGCATGTAGACCTAAAAACCGCCTGTGCTTTTGATCTCATACTCGCTGGAGAGTTTGACCAAGCATAGAATCCCAGGTTAAATAAAGGAGTGAAAAGGCAAACAAGCTACAGAGTAGGAAAAAATATTTGCAATACACACATCTGAAAAAAACAGGATTCGGAATTTAGAAAGAACTTCTAAAATTCAGTAAGAAAAAGACAAATAACCCAATTTTTTAAAATGGACCAGCACTTGAATAGGAACTTTGCAAAAAAGGTAAACACATGTGAGAAGTTGCTCAGTACTGGCTCATCAGGGAAAATCAAATTAAATTCATGGCAGATAACAGTGCACACTGACCAAAATGACTAAAATTTAAACGATTTGTAACACTAAGTATTGGCAAAGATGTAGCGCAACCAGAACCTCACAGTACTTGCTGATGACAGGGTAAAACTGCTTGAAATACTACACAGAAGTTTCTAATAAGTTTAAACACACACCAACCTATGACCAGCCCAACAATTCCAATCTTGGGTATATACCCAAAAGAAATGGCCAAATGGAAATACATCTCTTGTCCAAGTCACCACACTGACATCTCACTGCTAAATCAATGTCTTCCTGAGGGTTTCATTGGGTGTGGAAGCAGCATTTGGTACAGCCAGTCACTCTTTGCACTTGAACGTTGTTTTTTTACTGAGCTTCCAGAATACCACGTTTGCTTTTAGCGGCTGGGACAGATATTTCACTAAAGATTTAACTCTTATTTTTCTTTTTTGGGCTCCCTATTCCTAAATCCACTTTGGAAATTTTATTTTTTTTCTAGACAATTATCCTTTTTAGATTCAAATACATTGACAAAATATTGTACATGATAATGATCAAAATAAGTAATAATACTAAATATATACTCGTGTTTTAAAAACATGAGGGGTTACTTTGTGCCTCTTACCTAATTTCAATGCAACAATATTTCAATGAAACCAAAAGCAAAATAATCCAAATGAGCTCCAAATCTGAAAAGTAGGACACGTGCACAACCACAGCTCTGAAGGAGCTTACAACTGCACAGAAAAGATAGTTAAACGATTACCACCAGGAATCGGAGCTCAGAAAGTTCCTGAAGATGGGAATACTTGGGGTGGCGTGTCCCTGAGTAACTGGAGAGTGTCTGTCATAAGGAGGCTCCGAGAGACCTCGCAGGAAAGTGATGCTGGAGCCCAGCCTTGCGGATGTATGTGCTTGTGCGTGCACCTGTACGTTCCTAGGTTTCCTGTTTGTTTCTTCTAAATTTATAGCCGGCTCACAGAGGGAGACCGTGTGCCTTCCAACGTGGTTTTTGTCCAAAAGTTGGTGTCGTTTGAGGTTATGTTGTTTACCAACTTCAGCATTGTAGTTAAGTTTAATTTGCGTATCAATTCATTTGGATTTGAATGATTTTGGCGAACCTAGCTCCCTAGTTTATAATCAATGATATGTACCTACATGAGGCCTTCTCTTGAGACTTTCTATATTTTCATCCTTTATTTAGAGTGATTGGGGAGGGAGCAGTTAGGAAAACATTGGGAGAAGACGAATTTTCAGCAGAGGTTTGAAAAATGTTAGAGCTTCCAAACGTAGTTGGCAGCTCATCCCAGATGTAGCTGGTGTCTCATCCTACTTCATCTTATTTGAAAACTGAAAACTATAAATGATCTCTGACTAAATAATAAGGGCAGAGTGACAAAATATCTGCCCCCGGGCGCCCTTTTCCTAAGTGAGCTCAGCCCCACTGCGCTAGCCCCCACAAGTGTTCATCGCTTCCTTGGGATCCTTTGCCCCAGTGGCTCAACCAAGTAAACATACTACGCAGTCCTCTTGTGACTTTCCCAGCCCTCATCATTTCAGAGAAAGAGAAGAGGCCTCTCCTTCTAGGCTCTCTCTGGTTCCTGCTTTCTGACCTCAGGTGAACAATGCCAGCAGCAGCGCCCATAGTTCTCTCCAGGTGTTGTGTGTGTTGGTTTTATGGCAAAGGCTCTATAGGGAGTAAGGCGGTCACTTGTTCGTGGTTCCTTTCTGTTGAATAAATATGTAATTAAATAAAGTGTTCTGTTATTAATCAGATTGAAGGGCAGTGAATATGATTGTTTTTCTGTATTCTTGCCAGGGAGACACATGTTTCTCTTATGTGAATCGATTAAATGAATTATTTGCAGACAGATCAAAAACTACCAATCTATTCATTTTATGTCACAGAAGAAGTGCTAACTTGAAAAAAAAAATTACTTGGAATTGATGCAAACATTGCGACTAATTCTGTGCTCTTCCAGGGTGCAAATGTGTTATTGTGTTGGAAAAAAAAATATGACACATTTACATTTAGATTAAATTTCCAGGAAGTATAAACTAATTCTTCTAAAATGCTATTAGGAGAACAAAATATGGATGCGTTTCCTTGTGGCTACACTAACGTAATTGATGTCTAAAGTGGCCAACTGTCCTTTCGGTTTTCTCCTTTTTCTGTATTACAATCACATTCAAAGAATTTGCTTGACAATCCAAAACTGGCAGAAGGAACATTTGGACAAAGCTCGGTGCAGCCACTCGAGGTCCTTAACCAGATTCAGGATGAAAATCCCTGGGGGTAATGCCTTCCCGTGTATGTAGTTGACATGGTGCCTTCACTGAGACCTGCTTTAATGTTAACAAAACACGATATTGAGTCAAAACAATGAGGAAACAAGTCTCTTTGTAATTATTATTTTATTCCTAAATGGATTAAGAGTAGGTAGGACATGAGATTGGAGGGCAAGGATGAGGCGTGTGCGTGTGTGTGTTGTCTGTGCATGAACGTGTGTGCACCTGTGGTTTATCTGATTAGAAATGATGGCCGAGGCTGGTACGTAGCTGACATTGGTGGGCAGGGTCCTGAGAAGAGGGGCGACAATGAGAAAGCACCCTGTTTAGGAAAAGAAAGAACTAGGCTTCGGCACTCGGCTTCGGGACTCAGCTTCGGCACAGTTAACCGTGTAATCAGCTCGCGTTTTAGTAGAATTTCTGTTTTATTTTCAAGATTTGGCTGTGGGGCCTTTGGAGCACATTTATTTCTCTTTTCTCCTGGTGCTTATAATGTGTGTAATAAAGCCCACATGAGTGTGTGTAATCACTCCACATGCAAGTCTGTGTGTCACCAATCGAAAGGACTAGTAAAGACAAAAGCCATTAGAGACTCACAGAGCAAGGCACATATTAAAACTTCTGAAGTTTTATCTAAATCTTCCATGAAGTAAGGAACTTCTGAAGGTTTCAGTCTGGAAAGAATCACGATAAAGAGGCATGTTTTAGCGTTGCACTGTTTTACGAGGATCTAAGTCTTGGTGATGTGCCGAGGCAGGGCTGTTGGAGATAGAAGAGGTGAAGGGTGATTTCAAATCTGATGCTGAATTTCAGTCAAGGTGTGTGAAAGGGGAGACACAGTGTCTTTCAAATGGCCTCACAAAATGCTGCGTGGTGGGGGCCTGGACTCACTCTTAGACACATGCGCTCAAGGTGAGTTTACAACACACACAGGCGCACACGGACACACCAGAATAGAGCTCCACAGTCAGAAGTGACAAAATCAGCTAAAGTCATTGCTGTACAGAGTGGTGTGATTAGGAGAGAAAGGTGAGAAGTTAGAAGAAAGAAGAGAACAAGTGTGAAAAACTGGGAAATGACCCCAGTGGGGAAGAACAAATTCAGTATGGACAAGGCAAAAGTTTCCATAATGGAGGAAGAAGAAAATGTGCTTAGAATCTCATAATAGGTTCAGTTTTAGAAATAAAACATGACAATTAGTGTAGTTCATTGCTCAGTAATGAGAGCGGAAGGGAGTCAGCTCACAGGATTTACTGTTAAGAGATTATTTCTAAGTTTTGTGAATCCGTTTCAATAAGACAAGAGCACAGAAGACAAATTAGGATATTGAGTAGCATTTAGAAAGCGGTTGATAATAGCTGGCATGCATGAATTTGCCGAGGGGGGCCTGGGGCGGTGCCAGCCCAGCGGGCCTTCAGCAGGGAAGTCAGGGGAGTGGCCCCTTCAGATTGTATTTGTACATTGGAATCACACTGTTACAGCCTCAGTTGGGACATGATAGCAGGAGGTACAGAGAGCAGCACAGAAAAAGAAGTTTTAACAGCGGCGTCAACTTGCAAAATGGGGAAGACCTATGCATGTTGGAAAGCAGAGGTAAAGAAGTGAAGAAGTCAAATTTACAGCGTAAATATATATAATAAGTGAAGGACAAAGCTCCTGGGGAAGACAGGGAAAGGAAAAGTGTAGGTATGAGTGACCGGTGACTGTTCAAATTCGAAGGGACTGTTCACAATTCAAAGAAAAAATGTGTTCTCTGCATTGAAGCGGTGACAGCACAGATTTCTCTTCCATCTCAGGTTTTTCTTAGTCCAAAACATTTTTCTCTTTTAGTAGCAACGCGATGGAAAGTTATGGCCATTCCCAGCATTAGCTCCTCCGGTGGAATTTTTCTGCCGGGCTTCTCCGGGCAGCCGCCGCTGGAGGAGGCCCTCTTCCTCATCCCCGTGGTTTTCTGCCTGCTCACCCTGCTGGGCGATGCGGTCACCATGGTTTGGGCCGGCCTGGACCCCCGGCTCCACACCCCACTGCACCTTTTCCCCACCCACTTGCCCTTAATGGACCTCTGCTATACCACCATCGGGGACCCCAGCTCCGGGCTCACCTACACGGCCCAGAGAAGGCGGTAACTTGTGGTGGCTGTGTCGTTCAGCTGTATGTGGCTTTGGACGTGGGCCCCACAGAGTGCCCACTCCTCGCAGCCATGGTCACGGACCGCTGCATGGCAGTGTGCCCGCCCTTGCACGGCGCTGTCCGCCCGCGCCCACCACCTGCTGCAAGCTGGTAGCCATAACCCGGCTCACTGGCCTGGCCAGCTCACCGGTCGGTGCAAACTGTGCTCATCACACGGGCCCGCTTCATGGAAGAAACGTCATAGACCCTGTCTTCTGCGAGGTGCTGGTTCCGCTCAAAGCCGCCTGTGTGCATCCCACGTTCAATCGGACGGAGCTCCTGCTGGTTAGTGCACTTTTCTTCTGGGAGCCCCTCGCTCTCAGTCTCGACCCCTACAGCTGCATCGCCCCCGCCGGGTCCACCGAGGGCCGGCGGGAGGCCCTGGGCCCCTGCTCCTCGCACCTGGCCGCCGTGGTGTTTCTCTTCTACGGCGCCGCGACCGCCTCCTCTCTGCAGCCCTCTTCTGCTGCATCCCGGGATCGGGACGAGGTCATGGCCTTGCTCTATGGCATTGCCACTCCAACCCTAAATCCCTGCATCTACACTTTGCATAATAAAGACATGAAAGGGGTCCTGAGGGAGATGATGGGGAAACAGTAAAGATGAGAGCTTTGAAGAGACGGTGGCAGCTGGAGAATAGAGCATTGCTAAATGGAAACAACCGTGAGATGCTCCCGGTCCTGAGCACGTGGTAATCTTTCCTTTATTTCTTCAGAACCGAACTCGTATGTCAGAACATGTCTACTTCCTCGTGTTAGTACACATTATAGCTTATCTGCATGGATAAATGGCTGAGAAGATGGGCCCAGAATCAACTGTCTTCACTCCGCCAATGACCAAAACACATGATAATGGCCGGCTCGGGCAATTCCTCTTACTGCCGTTATTGCTGTCAAACAGGGCAGTGCGACACCCATCCTGCAACACTGAGAAGCGATCATGAAGATGGAGTTAATAAGGTGCATTTTGTAAGCTGCAAATGTGAAATATTAGTGATTCCTCGTACAGTTGTAATGGTCACTTTCAGTTCTAGATTGCTTATTTAGAATTATACCGTCTGCATGTGGGCGGGCACCTCAGAGGCCATCTGTCCTAGTTTACCCAGTGCACAGGTCCCAGGAAAACATTGTGAATGATAGTCATTCAAATGTAAACATTCCCACAAAAAGAGGATCTATTTTTCCCCAATTAAGCTGGCAGTTAGCCTCTCTGCTAAATCAACCTTGTTGGTTGGGCTTTGGCCTTCAGAGCCACAAAAAGTAGCCTCTGACAATATCACCTTCCCTTCCCACATTCCTGTGGGAATGTGGACTTGACCACTGTACACGACTTCCCTGAATCAATGCGTGTGACTTAAACTGTTCCTTAGGCAACATGATGCCAACACTCCTCCCAGTCCTGGAATTTGTTTTTGATTCGATTAAAAAATTTAAATCTGCTTCAACAAATGAACTTTGCTGGTCCAGTTGATTTACATGGTGAGCAGAATTTGTCTTTCAAATATCTTTTGCCAAAAGTCAACCTGATTTTCACATGGGCAGTTACTTTCCAGTCCCTCCTGCAGGCGTCCTCTCCGCATAGAGCAGGAAATGGCCAGAAGCTCCACCCCCGGAGGGGAGCCGGTTGTGAGCTGCACCCCGCTCCAGGGAGAGGTGTCCTTGGGACACCGTGCACAGCTTTGAAGGCCACCCGTGTGCCCAGGGCGGGCATTACTCTCCCAGCCAGCATTACTTCCTTAGCACAGAGATCCTTCTATCCTGTCCTTGTAAAACAGACGGGAAAATGAGAAAACAATAGCGTATAGCTGTTGGCGCTTCCTCCATGGACCTAGTCATTTCAACCAGGACACCTGGTTCTTGGAAGCTCGCCTCCCTCACTGTCCCCGTGGACTCCGTTGTTGAAACTCCATGGGCCAAACTCCATGGCTGTTCCTTCGGACACGTCTCAGGTCAGCTCACCATCATTCCCAGTCTCACTTAAAAGAGTGTCATTTGCTTACCATTGGCTATATAAGCAGTTGCTGAATAATTGAGCATATCCAATTACTAATGATTAGAGTTCAGTACATTGGTTAGGTAGAAATGCTATATTGAAAGTACATACTGACAGGACAATTAAACAGCTCCTTGTACACCAACAATACCACGCTAAGGCTATCACTTGCTCTATTAATTAATCTGTGGTTTTGAATCATGCAGCAGTCATTTTCCCTCTCTTGTAATATGGACCTGGGCCGTCGAAAGGGTCTTTCATAGTAAAGGTGTGTGGCCTCCGCTTCCATAGCCTTCAGATGAATGTGTTCAAGTGTTTTTAAACTAAATATGATATTAGAGGTAGGTTTTGGTATAGCATTCTTAATAGATATAAGACTTACCATTTATTCCTGGTTTTCTGAGATTTTAAAAAACCAAATACACATTATTGTTAAATTCTACCAATTTTGTACATTTCCTTTGAAATATATGTAAAATATATTTAGGCCTTTATTCTGATGTATTGATATATTTACTACTATTGACTCATCTTTGCAAAGCTGGAATAAGCCTTATTAGATCATAGACTTTTCAAACATTTGCTTATAGTTAATGAATGTTTCATTTATGGTTTTAAGTCAATGATAATATGTTCATAATTCTTCTGAACTAGTACTTTTCTAGAAGTACAATCCTAATACTCAATTGATAATACCATACAAGATTACAGTCCCTTTCTGATGACAATTAAAAAGCAATTATAAAACTGTAAAAAAAACAAAAACTGTGAGCAAGGAACAGACGGACACACGGAGAGAGGGCTGCTACAATGTGGGAGATACAGGCAACGTGAAACCTGGCCTTGGTGAGAAGGGACTTATTCCCAGAGGAAACTACATTTCACATAAAGGAAGATGGGAGGAGATTTGGTGCAAGGAAGAGGAAATCTTTGCAGCAGTGGGTTAGTAGAAATGGGCTCTGTTTGTCAGGCCACAAGCAGTCTGGCAGCGTGGCAGCTTGGTGGTCCCATCGGGACTCTGTTGGGAAAGAGAAACCTGGATGTTTAGGCAAAGGGGCTGTAATGAAGGCGTACATTCTATTTTGAGTAGGACTGTGGTCATGCAGAAGGAAGGGGGAGACACACAGATTAGCCACTGCGGGGGCGGGGAGGGAATCATGTTCCCCTTTGATCTGGAAGAGCAAGGGGAGGGAAAGCATCATCAAAATTGGAGATTGGGCACCTTTCCGCCCCACCGTCTTTAGTATGAGTTCTCATTCTTGTCCCTTTTGCCCTGTGACTGTATAAACACATTCGCACCTGCAGGCCTCATGCCTGTGCCCTGAGCAGAGAGAAGAGCCTGAGTCAAGAAGCAAAGAGGCGTCTTCTCTCGATACTTTGTCTTTTTAACTAAGAAGGTATACCTTCTCAGAGGCTTGGTATATTCTGTTCGCCAGAACTGGACCACCTCTAGCTTTGTGTTCCATTGGGAAACTGTTTCATCCAGTCACATTACTTTCCCCCTCCAAATTGGGGCTGAACAAATCAAGGAATAAAATGGGGGATGGATATTGGATAGGCACCCAGTCGGATGAGCCAGGTTGGGGTGGGATTCACTGGGTAGCGAGTGGGGAGGTGTCAGGCAGGGGCAAAATGTGCTCGATACTGGAAGTTGGGGAAGAGAGTGTTCAGTCCCGACTGGAGTTGTTCAGTACTCAGGGACTCACCGAGGGAGCCTGCAGAGGAACGTGGGGGTCACGTGTTTAGTGGTTTTTAATTTCTGGGAACAGAGGTGAAGAAGTAGAGATATTGACAGGCATACCACATGCAAAGTTGTCTGTGGCATAGGAAGTGGACTCCCACTGTTTGTGGGTGCGACATTTCTACAGGAGACAGTACAAATATCTCTGAAGAGTTTCAAGCCATTTTGCAAAATCGTCTGTGTGAGAGGCTCCATGAGGCACCATGTGATTGCAAAAATGGAAACGACAGCGGCGTCCAACAGCAGGATGTTTGTCTGACAAATCATGGCGTACACCATGTTTATAATTTAACACTTCAAGTATTAAAACACACACACGAAAATACAGACAGCAGGAGGAAAGCATGGTAGCATATTACTGAATGAAAACACAGATTATAAGACATTACACAGAGTAGGGTCTACTGTGTGCATCTTTGGTGTGTATAAGTGCAGGTAAAACCACTGCAGACATTTTAATGTAAAACTTTCCGAAAACATATTTTAGTATGTGCATGGGCAAGTAGACACATGCAAATATGGCGACATCTGTGGTGTTTGCAATGTTTTAGAAAAATATTGGCTTATGTCTTTTCCCTAAAATAAGATAAGGGCTAACAAGGATTTTTGAACCCAGGAAAAAATTGCAGCAGTAAAGCAATGTTTACTTCCAGGCCCTCGGAGGCCCCCCAGCAGTGACGCTTCAGGCCGTTGGGTCATGTCCTTGCCTTTCTTCTTTTCTTCAGTCCCCACAGTATCACCTTCTCCTGGCATCTGAGTGAGGAGAAAATACAATGTCTCTATAATATTATGCCCCTGGGCTCTGTATTTCTGTGTTTTTATCATAGCTAAAATATTCTAGAACTTCAGACTAAGAAAGGAACTTACACTGTGGCCTGAAGTGATGATTGGCACTCTTGGTGTCCCTGTCCCTCCAGGTAGATTAAAAAGGGGAACCTCCAGTCCAAGCCCTTCCTCAAGGGAGCTCACACCGCGAGAGGAGGAAATGAAGGGGCAGAGCATCCCTCGCTGGGAGATTCCTGACATCAAATGCAGCGGGGTCTCCGGGAACCTCAGATGCGGAGCAAGCGGTCGGGGCCATGGAAAATGTTTTGGAATGATGAGGAACACTGAGTAAAGGATGGGAAATGTGAGAAAATATATGGTACTGGCCAGAAAGTCCAAAGAGAGCTTTCGTCAGTGAAATAGGCTTTGACCTTAGAAAGTCTTTGATTGAATAGTGGGTCACACAGCACTGAAGAGACAGGTATAAGGTAGATCCAACAGCAGAGAGAGGTAGAGAGAGGAGTGGTTGAGAGAGAGGGTGGGAGATAAAGAACACTCGGTGACAGCTAAATGTGTCCACAGTGCAGAGGTTTTCACAGAGGCATAGTATGACTTTGGATGGAGAAATCCGGGTTTATTCGTGCAGTGCTGCAGCTGGGTTCATGTAGCCTGGCGTGCACGCATACGTACCTTAACAAAGCACCCCTGGCTATGGAATCGCTGCGTTGTAGGAATGTGCTCCTTTATTGTTAGTGGTTAGTGCCAAACTGTTTTCACATGAGACCAACTGAGCCTAAATCACCGGTGTGTAGAGTTTCTCTTACTCCTCTTTCAAATCGTCAACAGTCGGATGTTTGTGACATGGAGTCACCTCGTTGTCTTAATTGGCATTTCCCCAATTATTTCTAGCGCTTAGTGACTTTTCCGATAGTTATTAGAAGTTAAGATTTCCTGTTCTATAAATCACCTCTTAATATCCTTTGCACTTATTTCTACCGATTGGTTTTTGTTCTGTTATTGATTTACATATGTTTTCTATCGGTTCTGGATACAAATCCGTAATTAGTGTTTTAAGTGTTGCATTGCAAATATAATTAATCATGGTGAATTTTATTGTTTAGAAAATTTTAATTTAGTAGATTTACCACTGTTTTTATTATTTTTATTTGTTTTCTTACCCTGAAATAATAAAGGTATTGTCCTTATAAATCGATAAAGGTGTTCAGGATGCTACTCAAGGAGCAAGAAACGATTGACAGGTAGGTAAATGGACAGATGCATGCACAGAAACAGACGTGCCTACTGTGCACGTCGTCTTTATTTATGAAACCTTAAGTAAGTGAAAACACTTGGACCATGACAGAGCTTTGTTATGAAATAAATTTGCTGAGTCTCTATACCTTTCTGTATGTTTTATTGATCAACTGCACTGTTCACTTAACTTCTTTGTTCTGTCTGTGTGGGTGTAGAGTACAGAGCGCACTGGAAGCAAGAGCAGAACAAGGAAGCCCAGGTGGGGGCTTCTTGCTTCGGTCCATTCACGCAGCCTTGACCCGGAGGGGTGGTGACCGTGTGGGGAGCGACGGACAGACCCAGGGTGTAGCGAGGACCTTCAGAAAGCCGAACCTGTCAATGCCTGGGTATAGATTTATCATCACTCATTCCTCTTAACCTTATGCCACCTCCCCTAAGTGGGTCAGAGGTGTGCTGGCCATGTCGCTGCGGACACACAATGTGGGGAACCAGCCTCTGTCGTTGCAGCATCTCCAGGGAAGAGCCCACCAGTGTTCACTGCACCGAGTCACGTGGGAGTGAGTGTTCTGAGAGCAGCATCTGCGAGAGCATTTAAAGGGCCTTTGGCATCATTAGGTTGACTTTTCTTTAATATTTTCAATCTAACATTCATTCCACCTGTCTCCCACTGTGACTACTATCTCTATGTCTGGAACTTCTCCACTGAAAGTCTTCCTTTGCCCATAGCACAAAATCATATTGGTGTAACCACACAAAATGGAAGTTTGGCCATCTGCTGCAGCAAAAGCCAAACTCGTGAGGCAGGTGCTGGTGAAAAAGGAAAGAGGTTTGATCCAGGTGCCATGGAACTGGGGACAATGGTGGACTCCCATCTCAAAGACAGTCTCCTCTCCTGCTCAAGCCTGAAGTTGTCATAGGGACAGGGAGGCAGTCCACTCTACCAACACCCCGCTCACCACTGGGCTCAATCTCTTGCACATAGCCGCTGGGGCCCAGCCCGCCCTGCCGCCGTGGGCACCTTCCCACCAGCCGCCTTCCTCCACTCAAGGGATGTGGATGCGCCTCCTTTCGAAACAGAAAGCTCATCTGAATTTGTCTGCTGCCAGTTGAACTTTGCCCTTCCTACCAGTCGATTGCCGCTATTATCAGTCATGTCCTAAAAAGAGGGAGAGGGGAAGAAAAATTTCATGAAGTGTATGTCACAAAACAGTCCACTGTTGTCAATGTGGCAAGATTGCCCCAAACAGTAGAGAAAACATTCGATGCGAGAAATTTAAGTTTCCTGTCTCCCATGGTGCCCCTTGTCCACCCGCCACCCCCATTTCCAGCCCCAGATGAAGCTCTCCCAGTGGCTCGAAAGGTCTTATTCCTGTCATTGTTATACCTACACCTACACATTCTCACATGCATTTTATGGAATTATATTACACAAATTTCTCTATAATTTATAAAAAGTTAGTACCCTGTAGTGATTTTTTTTCAGTACGTAAAATTACTTTAGTCTTATCTAACTGTATAATAATTGACTGTATGGGTAGGCCATTAATCGCTTAACCATTTCTCCATTACCAGAGTGAAGGCTATTTCTCATATCTTTCCACGGCAAAGCACGCCGCATAAAACCGTGTGCATGTCTCTCTTTGCACATACCTGTGAATAAGCCTATGATGCTAAATTCAGGTCAGACAACAGGTATGACATAATTTCAAATTTTAATACCTAGTTATGAATTCACCTCTAAAAACGTTCTACGCACTTACACCAAGCTACATTCCAACCAACTATAGCTAAGACTTATTTCTTCAAAAATTCACCAATACTGAATATCGTCATTTTTATTTTTGCCAGACTGATAGTGGAAAACAGCACCTCAGTTTAGTCTGCATTCTTCTCAGAGATTAGGCATCTTTGCAGATCTCCGAAGTGTGGGAAGAGCAAGACAGGTTGGCTAGACTTTCTTTTTATCTCCATCTGTCCTAGAGTGGGCGTGAGAGAGGACAGCAACCCAGAAACACCAACAAGAATGAACAAGAAAACAAAAAGAAATCCCCACAAAAATCGTGACCTCCTGGCCAAAGGAACAGCATAGCGGGCAGCAGGCACTCCACCTGCAGCTGGTGTCCACGGGGACTGAGCAGGACCTCCCAGGCCCGACCCAGCACCAGCCTGCAACTGCGCAGGTAACAGTAGCAAACGTCAGACAGGGATTCCCAGCCCCACGCCAGCAGGTGGCAGCAGGTTGCTGCATCCACCCACAAGGCATCCTCCCACCACCCCAGCCCCGCCCCCTGCGCTCCACCCAGATTCAGGGGACAACCGAGACCCACAATCTCCGCATCTTCCAGTGAGCCTCAGGGGAGGACCAAGGCCCCGCAACTCCCCCTCATCCACTCAAAGCCTTCCCCATGCCCAGCAGGAACCCCAGCAACGCCAGGAAATGAACCTGACTGGACACCACTGAAAGGGCTCTGGAAACTAAGCCGTCACTGGAGCCATAGCCTACCGACCTAGGCCAGCACCCCAAGCCAAAGCCAATGAGGGCTGCGGGCTGCTAAGATACAAAATTTAAGTAGGATCCAGCATCTCGCCCCGAGCACGCGCTCCAAAGGCTCCAGGACACAATGAAAAGCACTCCTTATGCCAAGACCTGGAAAGTCACAGCTTGAATGAGAAAAGACATTGAATCCCAACAGCTGGGCTCATCAGAAAGGGCTTCCATCACCAAAAGGCTTCCAAAAGCAATGACAAATTCTCCCAAAACAGAAAATCTCAGAAAAGAAACAGAACTTACAAAATGTACTCAAACTGACCAAGTGAAAAAAATGACTCTGAGAGCTTGTGGGACATAACAAAGATCTGAGACTGGTATCATCAGAGTCTTGGAGGAGAAAGAGAGCAGCACTGAAAAGTGGTCTCAGAAATATGGCTGAGCCCCGGCCAGTGTGGCTCGCTTGGGCGTCATCCTGCAGACCAAGAGGCTGCCGGTTCAGTTCCCAGTCAGGGCACATGCCTGGGTTGTGGGTTAGGCCTCAGGTCAGGGTGCATATGGGAGGCAACTGATCGATGATTCCCTCTAACGTCTATGTTTCTTTACCTCTCTTTCTCTCTTCCTCTCCCTCTCTCTGAAATCAAAAAAATTTTTAAAAGAGAAATATGGTTGAAAATGTCCCAAACTCGGCAAAAGGCACACATAGACAGATTCGAGAAGCTGAGTAAACACAAGCAGGATTGGCCTAAAGAAACTCAGACCAAGTCACATCATAATTAAACTTCAGAAAACTAAAGACAAAGAAAAAAAATCTTAGTATCAGGATAAAAACCACATCTGTGGATTTGGGAGATCTCAAGAACTTTACCTCCCACACCCTAGTTCCAGAAGTTAGTGAAAGATGAGCTGCTCCTCCCAAACAGGGGAATTATTTATTTAAATAAAAATGATGACGAGAAAGAAATAGAGGAGATGACTCGGGTCACGGGGAGTCTGCAGGAGGAAGCCGAACGCCTCGGACAGGGCAGCGGGCAGCAGCCTGCCTGAAACCAAGAGATTCAAGTGCCCAGGGGACTTCGAGTTCCTTAGGAAGAGCAAACCGAAAAATCCTAACGGGTCTGGATGTACGAAAAGAGATTATTAGGAAAAAGGCAAAGCACGAGAACTGTAATCTGCTAAAGGTACACGGAATGTACTTCATCAAATAGAAGATGCCAGAAATTAGACAATGCCCCACGGTTTGGTATTCCGCCAAATGCTGACATCAACTGTAAGACACTAGCTACTTTTAAACGTGTTACATTACCTTTTTAAAAAAGATCATAGAATTGATTAAATACGGTACATTAGAGAAGCATAGTATTTTCTATGTTTATGGTACAGAGGAACTAAAACTATTTTTAATAACATGTATGATAACTGTGACGGCAGGCCTTGGAAACGTATTCTGTGAACTCGATAACCAGTACTGGCCCTGGTCCCAAAGGCAGTGGGGGCCACGGGGAGAGAAAATGCTTGCAGAGCTCAAGTCTCGTCCCCCATAAGTGAAGGATAATCGGAGCTACAGCCTCACAAATACTCTCCCCAAACTCTGAGGAAAACTTTGAGAGCTCAAGGTCACACCTACTAGCAGTCAACAGATCCAGACTTGGGTCGTAGCAGAAACAAGAGAAATCCCAGGAGAATTCGATAAAAGTTACTGAAGAATAAACAAGGATGAATTCAACCTTAAATGTGAGGAAAACTATCATGCAGGTGGACAGGCTAGGTCTCCCCCACCTCTAACTCAGTCGAGGCGTCCCTCTTTCTCTGAGTGAGAGGCACGTCACGTGACACAGCGTCAGACAAGGGGCTCCCTTCAGCGCAGGGCATTGGAAAGAGGGGAAGAAGAAATCACCCCAAGAAAGGAATGATCGGAAAGCACCTGGGAAGTGCCATAATAAAGAAATTAAAACTTCCATTTCAGTGCAGTAAACACTAGAACTTTCCCTAGCTCCTCAGAGCACCTGCCACCCTGACCACTGATCGCCCTAAAGTACTGTCAGTGACACACGCCTGACAGGACCCAAACTGACCGTGGAAGACTTGGCCACCTGATCCAGCCTTAACTTTTGCTAGTCCTTCAAATATGTCCTATTTTGACGTTCCTTATTTATCCGGTCATATTTAACATGAAGCTTGGCTCCTAAACGAACACCTGAAATAAAGAGGGCTTCCCTGTAAATGAGGAAGACGGGGCTGAGTCTCACACGTTGACCGACTGTCACCAGTGCCCACATGGCAGGGTGAGGCTATGGGGTGATCCCTCTGTGCGCTTGTGAGAACTCCCACAGCCATAAACCTCTAGCCAGTTAGGTGACTCTGAGTTAGCAGAAAGAGTTAGCGCGGTTTTCAGGAAAACCTTGTGACCAATAAAATGTTGTTGGAAAATAGAGGTTTCAAAGGCACAAGTTCTGAGAGCCGACGCTGATCCAATCTAGAATTTCCACGATCCTCACACTATTTATTCTCAGCTGCCTTTGTCTCTGACTCCAGGCACTGCAGCTCTGGGTGTCACTTCCACTCCCCGCCCCAGGAGAGAGCGTGCACCTCCCCCCACTGCTCCGACTTCTCATGGGCTCCAGCCAAGGAGAGGTGAGCAAGACTCCCCGCCTCTGCGTGGGATGATGCACGTAGGCTCCATTCAAAAGCTTTCGGAGCCCTAGAGTGTTTCTGTCAGTCTCTCTGTTCTTTCCCTTGAAACGACCAACTGCCATATTGTTTGTGAGGAAGAAGTGATCACTGAAGCACGGGGAAGGGGGTCACAGCCCTGCCTTTAGAAGGGAGGAGGATTCAGAAATGTGAGGATAGTGCTTGAAAGCCACCTGTGTGCCCGCCCGCGATGGGAGTCCTACCTTCACGTGCCATGCTTTTCTCTTTAAATTGAGTTACCACTCCTTCTTATTGGGTAAATCAAACACTGACCCCACTCTGCCGAGTGCTGACACACCTCACAAAGCAGCAGAACAGGGTTCCCCAAGGCCACCGGAAGATATCTGAGCCTTTTTTTTAATAGTTTATGTGCCATTGTATTTTTTCCCATGACCATTTATTCCCCTTATACCCTCTTCCACCTCCTTATACCCCTCTCCCCTTGCAATACCACACTGATGTCCATGCCCATGAATCCTTTTTCTTTTTTGCTCAATCCCTCCCCCTCCCACCCCCCCACAGCTGTCAGCCTGCTCTCTGTCTATGAGTCTGTCTCTATTTTGCTTGTTAGTTCAGACTGTTCATTAGATTCCGCATGAGTGAAATCATAGGGTACTTGTCTTTTCTCTGACTGGCTTATTTCATTTAGCATAATGTTCTCCAGGCCCTTCCATTCTGTCAAAAAAGTAAAATTTTCTTCCTTTTAAGGCCAAGTCGTGCTCCATTGTGTAAATGTACCCTATTTGTTTTACGTATAAATGTCTATTGATGGGCACTTGGACTGCTCACAAATCTTGGCTATTGTAATCAACGCTGCAGTGAACACAGAGGGGCTTATATTCTTTCGAATTAGTGTTTGGATAAATTCCCAGAAGTGGAACCACTGGATCATAAAGAAGTTCCATTTTTAATTTTTTGAGGATTCTCCATACTGCTTTCCGCAGCGGCTGCGCCAGTCTGCACTCCCACCGACAGCGCACAAGGGCTCCCCTTTCTCCACGGCCTCGCCAGCACTTGCCGTTTGTTCATTTATTGACGACAGCCATTCTGACAGGGGTGAGGTGATGTCTCATTGTGTTTTAATTTGCATGTCTCTGATAAATAGTGACGTTGAGCATCTTCTCATGTGTCTGTCGCCCGTCTGCGTGTCCGCTTTGGAGAAGAGTCTACTGAGGTCCTTTGCCCATTTTTTAATTGGACTTTTTGGGGGTTTTTTTGGTGTTGAGTTTTAAACTTACAAGTTCTTTAGAAGTTTTGGATATTAATCCCTTATCAAATGTATCAGAGAATATGTTCTCCCATTCAGTGAGTTGTCTTTTTATTTTGTTGATGGTTTCCTTTGCTGGGATCAAATGTCAACCAGTGTAATTCACCACATTAGCAACCTAGATGATACAACACTTTGGGTGGATTTTAAAGGCATTCTATTAAGTGAAAAAAGTCAATCCCAAAAGGTTTCATACTTCTGATTCCATTTTATATAATATTCTCAGATTGACAAAATTATAGAGATGGAGAACGGAGCAGCCAAAAATCAGGTCACCAGGGTCAGGAAAGGGGAGGAGAGGTGGCTATAAAGGGACAACACGAGGGAGGTTTTTCATAGTAAAGGGACCAGTCACCCAACCACACTGCACGAAGTGGGAAGATGCGAGTTAGGCCAGTGGTCTGACACACAGCATTGTGCCAGCGTCGGCTTCCGGCTCTGAGACTGGATCATATCAGACGTCCCTGCGGGACGAGCTGGGGGAGCGGTGCTCAGGACTCTGTACTCTTTTTCCAACTTACCTGTAAGCCCCAAATTATTTCAAAATAAAAATATCTTTTTAAAAAGCAGCTTTAAATCCACAATTATCTCAAAATAAAAATTTTAATAAAGGAAATGATTGGGCTGGGCCGCAGTTCATTATGTGCAGCGACTGAACTAGGGAATGGCAAAGAAGGGCCTCCCGGACCGAGCCGGCGTCAGCCCCACCGGGTGATGAGAAGGGAGGCCCCGGGCACCAGGACAATCGTCTTCCACTCATCTAAACTGCAGGATGCCGTCAGGCGCCGCATTATGCAGAGTAAATGAGGATTAAAATTATGAGCAAGAAACTTTATATGAATAGGTGTCACCGTCCACTTTACAGTAACGCAGTGCAGTTGAATTAGAAACAGTGAGCACCGCCACGATGGACGTCTCTCCCCACCCAGATTCCAACCACCGTGTGTTTTCATGACAAAAATGATTAAAACAAACCAAAGCCACCACAGACAGAACTGGAGGCCCCAGTGGCTGTTACCAGAGCCCAGGATTGTGTCAGGGTCCAACAGCTGCAGTCCTGGGCTGTGGGGGATCTGGGAACCCTGTCTCTGGGGGCTGCCTTCCGAGCTTGCCCAACCTCAGGACAGTTGTGGAGAGCAGCACTGAAGGACCTGAGTCCGGAGTTAGGCCACCCCGAGTCCCTGGGGAGGAAGTCATAGCTCTGAGGAGCCTCAAGGAAGGAAGCAGGTGGGGTTGGAAGGATGTACTGAGTCGAGGGGACCACAGAGAGAAGACAGTCTCAGAGCACTTGGTGAATGGCTGAGGCGATGCTTTGTTCCCCCTGTGTCCCTAAGGGGGTAAGAAATAGAAGCCTAAGAACTGGCAGAAGACAATCGTGAGGCACAGTGGGTGGGCTCGCTTGAGGGGCTGTTGTCTAGAAGCACAATGAAAGCACACGGTGCCCAACTTTTTGTCTTATTTAGAAATTTTATTTTACTTTTAAAATATTTTATTAAGTATGCTACTACAGTTGTCCCATTTCTCCCCCTTTATCCCCTCCGCTCTGCACCCCACCCCATCATCCCCACACCTCTTAGTCCCTGTCCATGGGCTGCACACACCAGTTCTTTGGCTCCCTAATTTCCCACATGACTCCCAGCCTCCCCTGACCACTTTTTTTTTCTTTTGTCATCATTTTCCTGCCACCACTTTCCCCAGCCCCACCCACCTCCACCTCCCACCCTCAATCCTTCCCCCATTTGGCTTTGTCGATGGGTCCTTTATGCATGTTCCTAGAGAACATAGGCAGGAAAATCTCAGATATTCCATGCAGCAATATTTTCACCTATATGTCCCCCCTAGAGCAAGGGACAAAAAGGAAAGAACAAACAAATGGGACGTCATCAAAAGAGGAAGCTTCTGCACGGCTAAAGAAAACATCTGCAAAATGAAAAGGGAGCCAACCGTATGGAAAAATATATTTGCCAATGATACCTCGGACAAGGGTTTGATCTCCAAAATATGTAAAGAACTCAACA
>PVJD01012927.1:0-36989 GCA_004026545.1 Mormoops blainvillei | reverse complement strand
GATGGACAAGGCCAGTTCCAGCGCAGGGTGTCTGGGCCACAGCCGAGGCAGGCCTGGGGACTGACCAGGCAGGCACCCTTGACCCCGGCTTGAGGCCGAGCAGGCATAGTCCGACCCTCAGAAGTGGGGGGAGGGGCAAAGCCTGGAGACGCAGAGCAGTTACAGGGGGTCTGAACTGCTCAGAGAGGGTGGAGGCAAGGAGGGGTGAGGCGCTGTGGACTGGCTGGGGTGGCCCTTGTCCCACAGACAGGAAGTGAGGGGTGTGCAGTTGTCTGGGTGAAAGGGGTCACGGAAGGGGCAAGGAGAGGCCAAGTTCAGGAGGAGTGAGCAGAGGCCGGAGGACGAGTGGATACAGAGGGGCTCCGGGATGGCCCAGGTCTGCGGCCCGGGCCGGGAGAGGCCAGGTGTTCACAGCTGCCCCGAGCTCGGGCCGGCTCCCGCGGTCCCCAGAACTTGGTCTGCGCTCCTGCGCGAGCCGGTCGCCAGCAGGACTCCCCAGCCTCCCTTTCGCCCTTCAGCCCCAGCCAGAGGTCACCTGGGCCGGGATGCCCCCCTGCCCTCCGACCTCCTGCTGTGGTCCCCCCCTGGCGGACCCAGGACTCTGAGCCCTGGTCGCCTGCGTGGAGTTCACGGGGTCCAGCCACAGGCCCCACCCAGAGCCCCCGACTCACGCTTCCACTCGTCCAGCGTGCGGTCGACGTCATCGAAGGACTCGTCGTACTTCTGGGCCTTGGGCTCGTCCTCCGCGTCCTGCAGCGACTCGAAGTAGGGGTGGGTCAGCGCCTCGGCCGCCGTCACCCGGCGCTCCGCATCCAGCACCAGCATTTTCTCCAGGAGGTTCACAGCTGCGGGGACCGCGGGTCAGGCTGGGCAGGGGGTCCAGCGCCACAGCCCAGCACCGGGTCACCGACCCCAGGCTCCCCCAAGTCCGGCCCTACCCAAAGGGCTTGCATTGGTCAAGATGGAGGCAAAATCCTTCTTCTCCAACTCGGGGAGGCCCTTCATGTAGTCCTTCGCCTGCGGGGGAAGCAAGGGTGAGGGGCCAGTCCCCCACGTCTGACCCGGGCCCTCCAGCCCCTGCCCAGCGCCCGACTGACATCAGCGCTCTGCAGCCTCTGCACGAACTCATCGGGAGGCGTCCCCGTCACCTTCAAGATCTCCTTCAGCTGGTCCAGGTCTCAGCCGAGTTCAGGAGCACAGCGTGGGCCAGAGAGGAGGGCTTACCCCGCCCCCAGCCTGGACAACGCGCCCCGCCCGCCCGCGCCCGCGGGAGCAGGATACGGTCGTTGCCTTTGAACAGCGTCTTTCCTGTGATCATCTCGGCCATGATGCAGCCCGCAGACCAGATGTCCACTGAGACAGAAGCCCCCTCATCAGGGCTCTGTAGGCCGGGGGGAGGGACGCACAGGGGGCACATGGACATAGGGGCCATCTGGCCTGCCACACCCTCCTAGCTGCATCCCAGCTCGGGAGCCTCCAGAGGAGCAGCCACGGGCCAGGAAGGCGGGGTGTCCAGGGGGGTGGCCCCGTCTCTGGGCAGTCTCTCACCTGTCTGCGTGTAGTGCATCCAATTCAAAATGACCTCAGGTGCCCGGTACCACCGAGTCACCACATACCCGGTCATCTCGCTGTCGGCCTGCCTGGCCAGGCCGAAGTCCAGGATCTGCAGCCAGAATCGGGGGGTGGGGCAAAGGGGTCCCCAGGAGGGAGTGAGCCAGGGCATGGTCCAGGGGCCCCAAGGGACTGGGTACACTGGGGCTCCTGCCAACCCTCCTCTCTGTCACAGCCACAGACCCCCCCCCCGCCATGGGGTCTCCTCCCCTCCCTGCTGACCCCCTAGGTCCTGGCAGGCCCCGGGGGCTGCCTCCCGCCCCTCACCTCAAGCAGGCATGGGAATGTGCCCAACGCCACCCCATCAAGTGCCTCCCCAGGGCGCATCTGGCCATCAGCTGCTGGGCCACTGCCCCTCGGCTAGTCCCTCTGGCTGGGCCCCGACCAGCCCTCCTCCAGGTCTGAGGGCCGAGAACCAGGAGGGCAGGTAGGCAGGTGAGAGGGAACCTCAACTCAGCCCCCACCCGACACACACCTTCAGCTCGCAGTCCTCGTTCACGGCCAAGTTGCCCGGCTTCAGGTCCTGGGGGCAGAGGGAAGGTGGCTGTGTGGCCGCCAGCAGGGGTGGGAGGGCCAGAGCCAGGGCAGCGGCCGACCCTGGGGGCAGACAGACTGGGGGTGGCAGAGGCGCCTGGGCCCCAGGGCTGTGTGCAGACACCGTGTGACCTCCCCACGGGACCCCATCGTGCCCTCTATGGGGAAAAACGGAGGCTTCTCGGAGTCGAGCCCCTTGAACGCCCGCACAGGCAGGGAAAGGCCCCGCCACCTCCAGGACTCACCCTGTGAACGACGCCTGCGGCGTGGATGTACTGTGGGGACAGAGAGAGGGTCACCGTGTCAGTGCACTGGGACCTCACAGCCAGGGACCAGCCAGGGGACGGCGCCCCACCGACTCGTCCTCACCTTCAGCCCTTTCAGCATCTGGTAGACGAGGAACTGGATGCGGTCCTCGCTCAGCTTCTCCAGTTTCATGAGCTTGCCCAGGTCGGTGCCCATGAAGGGCATGACCAGGTAACTGCAGAGGGCGGCAGGCTCAGACCCGGGAGACTCCCCCTCCCCGGTCTCCACCCTCCCAAGCACCTGCCCCACCCCAGGATGTCGGAGGGGCAGGGGCTGTGCCAGGTGAGGGGCTGGGGACACCTCTGCTCACAGGCAGGGGAAGGAAGTGCCTCGGGGCAAGAGTGGGATAGCAGAACATTGGGGTCAAGGGGCAGGCTGGGCAGGTGGAGGGAGATGGAGGGGAGGGGCCCTCAGCACCCAGCCAGGACGGTGGAGGCAGGGATGGTCCTTGACCTCTGCAAGGCCGGACAGCGGGGCGCCGGTCCTCCCGCCCTTTGCAGGCGAGGCCGCTGGCTCTTGGCCAACAGCAGTGGGAGCCCAGGGGTGGCTGCCCCGGGGCAGGCGCCCTGCCGCCCTCCCTGCCCTCCAGCCAAGGTCAGCAGCTCCAGTTACAGCCGCACACTCAGTGCCCGGGCCCGGAGCCCGGGACCTGCCGGTTCACAGACACTCAGGTCCAAGGCTCACACCTCCAGCCCCAGAGACAGCCTGGTGCCCAGCGTGACGGGAAGCGGAGACCCAGGCTCCACCTGGCTGTGCCAGTGCCGTAGGCCCATCCCAGGGACAGGTGGCAGGGAAGTGGGCTGGGGTGCGAAGAGGGCGGCGGGGGGGGGGGGGGGGGGGGGGCTTCCCGGCTCCCATCCCCGCTACAGGGAGAGCCCTGCCTCCAGCAAGCCCTCATGCCAACCCAGAACCCCAAGTGGCACCCAGGAGTGACCCAACAGCCCCCCGCCCTGCCCCGCCGGCCCCCAGCCGCCGCCACTCACAAGTCGGTGAAATCATCCAGGGTCTCGTCTGGAGTGAACACATCCAGCAGCCCGATCACCTGGGGAGGAGGCCGGAGCACCAGGTGGGATTGGGCCCGCCCGCCAGGCTGGCACCGTGCTCCGGGCAGGAAAGTCCCCTACAGCTGTCCTCGTCTTCCCCCACTGTCCACAGCGCCGGCGCTGCCCACTGGCAGCGCCGCCGGCCCTGGTGCTGCCTGCCCACAAGAGTAGGCTATTTTTGGCCGCCGACAGCTGGGATCCTCTGGGGGAGGGGCAGCCCGAGTCTGGACCGGCTCCCAGCGTCCAAGGAGCTCCAGTTCCTTGGCCCTTCCTCCCTCCCCCTCTTCCTGTTCCCATTGAAAACCGGGGACCAGGATGGCGACAGCCTCCCCGGGGAGAGCCAGCATCCGGCAGGTACTTCCCTGGGCCGGGCCTCTGCCGGAGAGGCCCGGACAGGCTGCGCTATGGCCAACCAACGGCCAGGCCTGGCCTGGCGGGCCCCGGTCAGGGGTGATGGACAGCAGACAGGTAACGTGGCAACTGGAGCCCGGGGCTCAGGGCGACAGGGCCTCCAGGGACCCGGGGCAGCGTGCGCACTCAAGCAGCAGAGGGGCAGGCGGATGTGCCGAGGGGGTGGAGGGCGGGGGGACTCCTGGCAGAGGCCCTGCGAGTGGTGGCGAGGGCAGAAGGGAGAGCCTTCAAGCATTTGAGGAACACGGGGAGGGAGGCCAGGTGGCCGAGGCCCAGGCCAGGGAGAGCCCAGCAGAGGCCGGAGGGAGCCGAGCCGCCCTCGCACGCCAGGCGAAGCCTTGCCTTTGATCCCAGAGCTGACGGGGAAGGGTTTAAACAGGCGTGACGCTGAGTGTGGGGCAGGCTGGAGTGAGCGGGGAAGAGCACGAGGTGAAGGGACAGCTACACGAGCGCTGCAGCCACCGGGACCAGAGTCACGGGGGCAGGAGGGAACAGGGCGGGACGTCCAGAGAGGGGTCTGGAGGCAGGTGAGGCCCAGGGCACCGTGAGACTGAGCAAGAGGCGAACAGAGTCCTGGAGGTTAGGGGGCCATGCGGTTGGAGTGCCTCTGAGGTGCGGTGCAGACGGCTGGAGGGGGAGGACGGAGCCCTGAAGGCGGGGGAGGGGCAGAACAGTCCGTGGCATCTCCTCCGCTGGCCACTGGACTCGGCCTATCAAAGCCAGTTTCCTCCCAGGAAAGCGGTCCGTGACGGGCCGCGTCTCCTCTCCTCACTTATGTGGAGGGTGCCCCTGGGGCTGGCAGTGCCCACCTGCTGGTGGGTCAGGAGCTCGGCACGACCCACAGGCCCTGTGGGGAGGCCCCAGGGGCGGCAGACCCAAGGAGGGGGTCCTGCCAGGCCAGAGGTGGGATGCGCAGGACGGGCAGCTGAGAGTGGAGACTGGTGAGTGGGAAGCTGGGTGAAGCCGGGGGCAGGGGCCTGCCCTCACAGGGACAAGGCCCGGGCACGAGCGGGGGTCTCCAGGAAGGAGTGAGGCCCAGGCTGGGCTGGTGTCCACTGCGAGTGGATTTCACCTGGGAAGAAGGAACCAGTTTCCTGGGGGACCCCTTCTCCTGAGGGGAAGCTGGTGGCTCCAAGGACCCAGGAGAGGCCGGACCGACCATGCGTCAGAAGCACAGAGGACCAAGGTCTGGGTGCCTGAACCAACAGCCCTCACGCTGGGCCCAGACGAGGGTGAGGCAGGGGTGCCTGGGCGAGGGGAGCAGGCTTCTTGGCCTCAGGGGTCCGCGCCACGAAGCAGCACGGGTCCCCTGGGCAAGCAGCCTGCAAAGGCCACCAGAGAGACCCACGGCAGCCGCGTGTGGTGCTCTGTGGGCAGGTCCGAGAACAGAGGAGGCCTTTTCCTGGTGGGGACCCAGAGCCTCCACTCCACTCCCCACTGTCCACAAAACCCCAGCCAGAGACCTGTGCCCAGTGCCGTGCACACACCAACCCTGGACCTTCCATCACTGGGGACCCCAAGGCTCTGAGGTGACAGGGCTGGGATGTCGACTTCCATTCCCCGCCTAGCTCTGCATTTCCAGGGTTCCCAGGTCCTCAGGCCTCACAGGTGGACTGGGGCCCAGAGCGTTCCAGAAGGGACTGGAACTAAGGGGCAAGACACCCAGGCTGGGGCTGCAGGAGACTCCCGGAAACAGGGAAGAAGTGAAGTGCCCCTTCCAGGAAAGCAGGTCCGTAGAATTTGGGCTGAGACCTGAGCCATTCCCCGGCTGGGGACTGGGCTGCAGAGCCAAGGGTGGCCCCCGTGAGAAGTGCGGTGGGCGCCAAGTCCTTTCGGGAATGGGGAAGCGATCTCCCTCTGCCCCGGAAAGAGCGCGGCTCTGCCCGCACCACTTGGAGCGCCCCCTTCTGCGGATGCTATCTTGCCCCCCCACCACCTCCGCCCACCACACGGGGATGCCTAAGCGGCCAGGCGAGGGGCGGCGTTCTGGGGCGGAACCTGCAGGGGCCGAGGGAGAGCGGGGCGCCGACGCGGCCCCGCGCACTCACGTTCTCGTGGCGCATGTGCTTCAGGAGGCGCAGCTCGCGGTAGGCGCGCTTGGCGAACAGCTCCGACTGGAAGGGCCGGTACAGCTTCTTGATGGCCACCTTGGCGCCTGTGCGGCTGTCCACGGCCGAGCTACGGGACGCGCGGCTTAGCGGGAGGGCCGCCCGCCCGCCCGGACACCCGCCTCCCGCCGGGCCTGCGCTCACCACACTGCGCCATAGGCGCCCGAGCCCACGGGCCGCAGGTCCTGGTACACGGCGCGCACCTCCCAGGCGGTCTTGGTCACCTCCTGGCGGTAGAAGCCCCTGCGGGCGGGCGGCGGAGAGCTCATGGATCGGCGGACTCCCCGGGCCACCGCGCTGGCACTGCGCTCCCGGTTCTTCCCTGCGGCGCTCGGGAGCCGCCGACCCCGACCCGGGCCCGTGTGGCACGCGGTCCCACCCCGGCCGGCGGACCAACCGGCCCCCAGGCCGCGCGCACGTGACGCCCCGCCCGCCCTCCGGCCCCTCCGGAAACCCGAGGCGGCGGCCGCCGGGAAGGCACGGGCGGGGAGCGGGGGACGCAGGGGGAGGGGAGCGCCGCCCGCAGAGACGCCCAGGCTGGAAGCGGACAGGGGCCCGAGTGAGGCCTGGCCGCCTCCGCGCTCAGGCTGAACTGCACCGCCCGGTGGGGGTGTCCTAGTGGGGGTCCCGCGGGGCCGCCGTCTCCCCCTTACGAGCCACGTCCCCGGGGCGCCGGCCCGGAGGACTTGTATCCCTAGCCGTGGACACTGACCACCAGCTCCGCCAGCTTCCACTCTCCCCGCACCGGGTCCCCCACGCCTGCGGTCGCTGAGCTGAGCGCCAAGTAACTCCCCACATCCAGGATGTCGCCTCCCACCCCCACTCCCGGACCGATGCGACACTCCCCCAACTGTGCCGCTCCCAAGCACCCGTCTAGTGTGTATCCTCCTTTCCCAGTGGGGGAGCTGATTGTCTCCCAAACTTAGGCTGCATCCCCAGCACCCTCCCTGTGACCACTGACCCCGGGCCTCCGAAACCCAGGAGCCAGAGAGGTGGTCCTGTAGGTCCCCCTGGTCCCTGTGCACCCCCCAGCTCCGTCCTCTCCCCTCAGTGGGCAGTCGGGAGCCTGCTCCAAGCATTTGCAAGTTCGCCTGCCTGTCCACCCCCCGTCCAGCTTACCCCCCCATTTGTCCTTCAAAGCCCTGCCTGAGCCTCTCCACGCTCCCCAGGAAGGTAGGCCTGACCCTGGGGGTGAAGGAGGGCCCTACTCCAGCTCTCAGTGCCCCCTCACTCCTCTCCATGGGGCCATCATTCTTTCATGAGTCACACCCCATGCGGGACCAGGAGTTTTTTGAAGGGCAGAGCGCCCGGGCCCCCTCCCACGTCCTCCCCAGGCCGGTGACCCGGGTCTGAGAGGGAGTGGGGTAACAGGATCCCCAGGGCCCCCGCCCCGCCCTCTGGGCCCTGCCACCATGAATCAGCAGCTCCAGTCCAGCCAGAGCAGCTTTACACCTGGGGTGCCACCGGCTGGTGATGCTGAGCGCTCAGGGCCTGGGGGTGGTCAGTGGGGGCAGCCTGGGGTCACCGGAGCCACCGCTGCCTGTACCCGTGCCCTTCGCGCCCTGGGCTGCGGGTGGCACTCCGCCTGTCTCCTCCAGGAAGCCCCCAGTTGGCCCCTTTACTCTAGCAGTGGGGCCCAGGGGTCTAGCCGGGTTCCCACTGGGACCAGTCCCTCAGGTAGGGCATGTCTCAGTTCTGCCACCCCCACCCCAGGACTTGGCACAGCTTTGTCTCCAGGGCTTTCCCAGAACCTGAAACCCAGTAGCCACACTGCCCAGGCCCCTGGGGGTTCAGCCCCCGATGGTCTCCACCCCCAAGGCCCAGGGCAAGGGTTCAGGGTGTCCCTGTCCCAGAGACACTCTGCACGCCCCTCCCTAGGGACCAGGCCCTCCCCCACCCGAGCCCCGGTACCTCGGCGTGTGCCCAGAGAGCTGAAGTGGCCCCTTCCCCCTTAACCAGGAAGGAAAGCCAGTTCCTCGCCCCATCCGGCCCCAGGCAAGACTTTGTGGTCAGAAACCCCTCCACTCTCCCCGCCCCGCCCACCGCAGCCTCCCTGACCACGGAGCAAAGATCGGGCCAGACGCAGGAACAATCTGTGGGGGCCGTCACACGCAGCCCTGCGCCCCGGAGCCCCTGCCCTGCGGGAGCAGGGAGGCGGCTGTCACCGGGCGTTTGTCTGACTGGGACCCACGGGGCCTGGCCTGTGCGGGCGGCTGGGCCGGCGGGGGTGTGGTGCACGGAGGTGCGGCCACCCGCTCCGGGCAGTGGGACCACGGGGCAGCACCGGAAGCCTGGCACACGAGCTGGGCAAGAGAAAACCTCCTTTACTGAGACTCTGGTGCAGGCACTTGACAGTTAGACCACCCTGGGTCCTGCGAGGTAGGAGGCCACCACCTGACACCTGACTCCACCACTGGACAGGGAAGAGCCGCGCCTCCCACGCCTCTGGAGCAGGGCCCTGTCCCAGAGGTTCCTAGGGCAGCTCCATGCTGGAAGGCGGGAGGACCAGGGCCGACCCCCAGAGCAGAGCACCCCAGCTCTCGGCTGCAGGGCCAGGGTCCGAGTCCAAGTCCGCCTCCATGGGCGCCAGCCCCCCGAGCTCCCATGCCCCACGCCCACCGGCTCCCCGGCTGGCTGGCTCTGTGCCCTGGCGCTTCGGGACCCCAAGGACAACGTCCCGGCTTTGGTCTCTGTGGGTGGACCCTGCCCGCCCGAGCCCCTCGCGCGGGGCACAGGGCATGTCCCAGGTCAGCAGGCACTGGGGGGGAGGGGCCTCCCGCAGGTCACAGCCGCTGGCCCTTGGGCGCCTGCATGTGCCTTGACACGTAAATGCCGGGAACGCATGTGTCAGGGCACGTGCCACGAAACACGGGGGAGCACGTGGCTCCCGGCAGGGTCCGACTGGACACTTAGAGGCCACTCCCACCCTGCCACCCCCCAGGGAAGACCCTGTGCAGCTCTCAGGTCTCTGGGTCTCAGCATTTCTCAGGGGAGCCACCCCAGTTCCAGGCTGAGCGGTTTGGACCACTGAGACCCCTTCCTTGGAGTCTCCGGGGGGGCGGGGGGTGCTGGGCCCAGTGCGCCACCCCCACTGGGGTGAGACAGCCCACCAGGACTGGCATCTGGAGATAGACACGCTGCCCAGGGGACCCCTAAGTATCCACAGCGAGGTCCCAAGGAAGGCCCTGGTTGTTGGGAGGTGGGAGAAGGGCCAAGGAAGTCCAGGACACTCTGCCCAGACTCCTCCGCCCACAGCTTGCACACGGCACACGTTCATGCATTCATGCGTGTGCACAGACTCCCACAGGAGCAGCATGCAGACCGGGGGTCGAGCAGTGGGAGGCGACCCCCGTGGGAGCCCGGTAGGGAGGCTCAGGCCCCTCCTTGGCTTCCAGCTCACGGCTCCGTGTCCAGGCTGCCCGGTGGCTGCGGGGGCTCTGGGGGCTTGAAGCTGAGGACTTCCTGGTAGGTGAGTTCTGGGGGGTGAGGGGAAAGGTGAGCCCGTGCTGCCGCAGCCCAGCTCTCCCCACCCCGCTCTGGTACCAGCCGCCCAGCCCAGGCCCACCACCTTCGGGGGGCGGTCTCAGCCCATGGCCCTTCCAGGGCGTGGCCCGTGCCGCCCCCATGCCCTGCTGGACACAACAACCCCATCTCTACCTGCCCCACCCTGGAGCGCAGGGCACGTGGTCCCCCTCCCAGACCACCCCGAGGACGAGCTGGGGCACTCTGTGCGGGACACGGGTGACGCCGGGACTCTCTGGGAAGGCAGCACCCAGGCCCCCAGGTTCCACCGGCCCCCGCTTCTCGCCGGCCGCCCCGGCCCACCCTTCCACTCCTCCACAGTGCGTTCCTTCGCCTCCACGCTTTCGTCGTAGGGCTCGGCCTCGGGCTCGTCCTCCGGGTCGTGGTACTGGCTGAAGTAGGCGTGGGCCAGGGCCTCGGCTGCACTGACCCTCTGGTCGCTGTCCAGCACCAGCATCCTTCCCAGGAGGTCCACGGCTGCAGGGCGGCCAGGAGAGCAGTGGCGCCGGGGCTCAGCTCCGAGCCCAGGGCCGGATGAGGAGCCCAGCCCAGACCCAGGGCGCGTCCTCACCCAGGGGGTTGGCTCCGTGGAAGATGCTCCTGAGGTCCTTCTGGGGCATGGGGGGCAGGGACTGGATGTATGTCCGGGCCTGTGGGCACAGGGGGCGGGCCTGAGGGGGCGGCTCACCCCCTACCTCCCCTGGCCCCAAGCCAGGCAGGGGCTCGCCAGGAGAAGCCGCCACGCTCATTCACCTCAACAGGCCTGGGCCTGGGGCAGCCCCTCCAGGGCACGTCACGGACGCTACAACTTTGCCCTCACTGCCTCTCATGCCAGGCGCGTGTCCCCCCTCACCTGCTTCCCCTGAAGGGGTGAGGCGCTGCCTTGGGCCCCATCCCACTGTTCCCAAGCTCCCCCAAAATGTGCCTGGTCCCGTTCACACTGCCCCACCTCCAGAATGTGGGGGGGCGGGCAGAAAGGGGGCAGGCTCGTGGGTGCCCGGAAGCCGGTGACTCACATGCTCCGATGACATCTTGGCCAGAACCTCGGGGCTGGGCGTGCCCACCACCTCCATGATGCGCTTCAACTGGTCGATGTCTGCTTGGCTCAGGGAATGCCACTGGCCAGGCGCGAGCCCTCCTCAGGCCCCCAGACCCCAGACCTTGGGGCACTGCCCAGAGCCCGCTCGCCAGAAGGAAGGGACCCCGGCTCAGCCCCCCTTCCCCCTGGGCCAAGGATACAGTCATTTCCCGGGAAGAGGGCTTTTCCCTGGAGCAGCTCGGCCATGATGCAGCCCACAGACCAGATGTCCACTGCTGGGGGCGGAGTCTTCATCAGTCTGTCCACCCCGCGTCCCTTCTCAGAGAACTGGGGGGCTGCTGGACTGGGCCAGCCCAGCGTCCCCCGTCGTACCTAGGTCCCCTCCTCCTCTGGATAACGCCCTGGGCAGGGGGAGGGGCTTGCCCAAGACCACCCTGCCCTGCCCCTCGGAAGGTCTGTTTCTGAACGCTGGCCCCGGGCTCTGGGCGCCCCAGGACGGGAGCCCCCCTCCCCTTGGCTTTGCTCACCCACGCCCCCGGCCCCACAGGGGCCGACATCACCTGTCTGGTTGTAGTGCATCCAGTTGAGCATGATCTCGGGGGCGCGGTACCAGCGTGTGGCCACGTAGCCTGTCATCTCCTCCTCCGCCTGGCGGGCCAGCCCGAAGTCCAGGATCTGGAGCAAGCACTGGGCGGTCAGCGACCCCAGGAGTGCCTCCCGCAAGCCCCGCACCGCTCGCCCCCAGCACTCACCCTGAGCTCACAGTCCTCGTTCACCGCCACGTTGCTGGGCTTCAGGTCCTGCGGGGTCAGGGTCGGGGTTAGGGTTAGGTCAAGGCTGGCAAGGGTGGGAGCGCAGGAGGCCGCAGGCGGCCCTGTGGAGCCCAGCCCTACCCCCGCACCTACCCGGTGGATGATGCCAGCGGAGTGGATGTACTGCGGGTGGGGGAAGACGGAGGTCAGTTCCCACCCAGGCACCGTGGGCGCCCACCCGGCTGCCCGCCAGCCCGCGCCCACCTTCAGCCCGCGCAGCAGCTGGTACACGAGGAACTGAACGTGCTCGTCGCTCAGCGCCTGGCACTTGACGATGTTGCTCAGGTCGGCGCCCATCAGGGTGGTCACCAGGTACCTGGGCAGGGGCCGCGATCAGGCCCGAGTCCTGCGGCCCCCGTGCCCCCCGCCCCGCGCCTGGTGCGGCTTACACTTCGCTGAAGTCCTCTATAGAGGTGGCTGGGGTGAAGACATCCAACAGCCCGATGACCTGGTGGGAAGGGTCGGGATGGCAGTCCAGCCCCCGTGCGCCTCCACGCGCCCCCGCAGGGAGCCCCCCAGCCCCCCACCCGTCCCCCGCTCACGTTCTCGTGCTTCAGGTGCTTGAGCAGCCGCAGCTCTCGGTATGTCCTCCGCGCGTGGATCAGCGACTGGAAGGGGCGTGACAGCTTCTTCACCGCCACCTTCTGGCGAAGTTGTGTGTCGTAGGCGGAGCTGCAAGGTGGCGGGTGAGGCGGTGGGGAGGACCCGTGAGCGCGCCCCCGGCCGTCCCCAGCCAAGGGCGTTTGGTACTGGTGCCTGCCGCCTCTCCTCCGTGGGGATACACCCTTTCCGTCACCCCTGCTCGCCCACCGCTCTGCTCCAGCGGACCCCTTAGGGCTAGGCCACCATCCAGCTGCTGCCACAGGGTCCCCAGGGATGAGACTGTGACCGTGACCGGCACTTCCTCTGGGGCTCCTCCGGTCCTGCTCCTTCCCCAAGAAGCAGCAGGTCGTCCTCCAGCCCACCCCTTCACCCAGGCCCTCCTAGCACACAGGGCCAGCTTGCCCCACCTGGGGGCCCCCGGGGTAGGACCTGGGTGTTTTGTGCCCTCATCCCAGTGACTCTCACCCTGGACCCAGAACGAGGCAGGGGAGTCTCCACCGGCCAGGGTGGAGATAACACGCCAGGGAAACAGCACTAGCTGTCCCCACGGCGCCCGGTCCCCCCGCCCCCCATGGGCCCTGGTCCAGGAGGCTCCTCCAAAGCCTCCAGGTACTCAAAGCACGGAGGAGAAACTGGCCTCATTACTTTTAACAGTGAGAAACCAAGCAATGGGGGACGTCCAGCAGGGGTGGTGTCTGCACCCACACACCTCCCCTTGCCCAACCCCAACGTGCCCAGGTCCTGACCCTCCACCCCCACAGCCAACTGCTCCACGCGCCTCCCCGCCTCTGCCGTCCCACTGCACTCAGGACAGGCCCTGCTGGACGCGTCTCCTTTGCTCAGGCCAGCCCCTCTAGATGACGCCTCCTCCCCCTGCCCACTGCACCTCCTGGCTCCAGGGCCTTGTCTCCCCCAAGAGTGAGCAGAGTACACACAGTGCTGGGAGCAGCTCCTGCAAGGCCAGGGGCACCCATGGGCCCAGCTGGGGGTGGACGGAAGCCAGGTGGGTGCCTGGGGCATCTGTCCCCCTCCCCTCGCCTGTCACCTGCTGGGGAAGGTCCGCCTCGCTCCGGGGGCAGGAAGTAGGGGAGGGGCGCTCAGCTGAAACCACAGATCTTTTTGCCTGATTGTATCTGTGCAGCCCAGTGACAGCCTCCTCAGAGGAACCTGGAAGCCCAGGAGAGGGCCATGGCCCGCCCGGGTCGCGTCTAGCTTGGTCCTGCTGAGTGCAGTGGGGGGCGACCGGGGCTGCCCTCGGGAAGCTGACACCTGCGAGGAGCTCCCACAAGGCGAGATGCGATTCCCGCGAGCGCTCTATCAGACCTCCCAGGGCCACTCACAGGTTGTCCCTGACTCTCTTCTCGCCCCTGGTGTCTTAGGGATGAAGACAGAGGCCTGTGGCTGGCTGGAGTGCCTGCACGGGCCTGCCTGAGGCTGCTGACCGCACCACTGGGGTGAGAGCGGAGGCCGCAGGGACCTCAAGCCCCTGCTCCGGGCTCCAGCACCAGCTCTCAGGGAGGGCTCGGGGGGGAGTCCCATTCTTAACCCCGTGCCACAGCCTGGAGCTATGCCACTTCCCTGAGGGCTGCAGCATCCCCTCCCTCATGACCCCTACAGTGGACAGAGGCCACCGGGCACTGGTCTGGGTGGGGAACCCACTGGGTGCCGTGGAAGGGGCAGCATCTCTGAACAGCCACCCCCACGATCAGTGTCACTGTCATCATTGCAACTGACACCAGGACTCCCTGCACCCACCTCACCCTCGGCCCCTCCAGCTTCCGCACCCAGCAGGGTAACGGGCCTCAGACAAATGGGACCCTCCTTCCCGCTCCCAGAGCCCCCCAGCTATCCTCCGTCTGGGCCCCAGGGCCTAACTGCAGGGCTGTACTCTGAGTTCTCCTGTTTGGGGCAAAAGTGGGGTGGGGTGCAGAACCCCCGAAGGATTGTAGGGGTCACGGTAGGCGTCTTTTCTTCGGCCTAACTAAACCCCATCGGAAGTCCGGGGCCCCTCGCGAAGCGGGGGGAGGGGCAGGGTCCTGGGGACGCCCGAGGCCGTCCTGGGGGGAGGGGTCTTGCCCCCGGCTTAGGGTTTTCTTTTCCAGACAAAAGTGCGACCCTCCGCAGGGCGGGAGCACCTGCCGGTCCCCGGGCTGCCGGCCCCCTTGGTCAGGAGCACTTCAGAGGCGTGCTCGGGCATCTTGGGGCCCGGGAGACCCGCCCTTTCCCTGTCTGTGACGCCGCAGGATGAGAGCCTTGGGTGGGGGACACCCCGGGTGGACAGGGCGGGAGGACGGCCCTTCTCCCAGCCCCGGAGCGGCGTCTCGTAGGCAAGTTCCCTCACGCCCCCACCCCCCCACCGCCGCTCATTGCACTGATCCGTCACCCGCGCCGAGCCCGGGGCTCCCGGCCCCCCGCCCCGCCCCGCCCCTACCAGACGGAGCCGTAGGCGCCCGAGCCCACCGGGCTCAGCCCCCGCAGTCGTTGCGGCACCTCCCACACCGTCTTGTTCAGCTCCTGCCGGTAGAAGCCGGCGCGCGGGCCGGACATGTCCGCCGCGCCCCCTGCCGCGGCGGAGCGCGAGCCGGGCGCACGGAGGGCGGTGCACGGGGCGGGGCCGGCGAGGGGTTCCCGGGGACAAGGCGGCTTCCTGCGCCTCCCGGGCGCTGCCAAGCGGAAGCTGGCCCTCCTCACCCCTCCCCGGGCGGTCCCGAGAGCAGCGGCCGCGCGCCGAGCGGGGGCGGCCAGGGCCCGACCTCCTGGGGCCCACGAACCTCCCCAAATACCCGCCCACGTTCGGTCCCGGCCCAGGCGCCGCCGATCCAGGCCGCCGCCTCCAACTCTCCTCGCCCCACCTCCCGCCCCGCACCCCCGCCCCCAGCGGCTCCCACAAAATCAAGATGCCTGGGTGCATCATCATCGCCCTGGAAAATGACACCCAGTGCAACCAGGCGCCGGGTTGGGAGGGCCGCTCTGCGGTGGGCAGATGGCGGCTTGGGCCCCGGGCCGCCGTGCGGGGCGTGGCGGGGCGCGGCCTCTCGCCGCCGTCCCCGCTCTGATGGCGGCCGCTCAGCGCCTCGCGGGGCAACCGTGACCTCCCGGCCAGGCCTGAAGACCTGCCGGTCAGGACCAGGGACAGCGGCAGCGCCCCGGGGCCTTCGGGAAGGTGTGCCCAGAAGGAACTTCCCGCGAACGGATCTTCTCGGTGCCTGGTACCCTTCCTTCTTCTGAAACAGCCCTCCCACTGTCACCTCCTCCAGGAAGCCCGCCGAGAAGCCCCGACCAACTGCACCCGCGGTCCCAGGGGCTGCGAGCTCCCCCTGCCCCGCACTGTGCTCTCGCGGCGGCTCGGTGCCCACCGGCTACTCCTCCCGGCGCCCCCGGGCTGGCAGGGCGGCCGCTCCTCCTCTGCCCCGCTCGGGGCCCCTGCCGGTGCGCCCCGCTGTGCGGCGGAGAGAGGCGCCTCCTGCCCCCGCCCGGGGCGGCAGAGAGATCGAAACAGACGAAAACCTCGGTTTTTGTGGAGATAGCCTGATGTTTAAATTTCCACAACCAAATGAGAATAATACGTCTCGAAGCAGCACCGGCCAGATGGGCACGTCTGCCCGAGGATCCGGACCCTGGGGAGGCCAGACCGCCCTTGCACGACCATGGCCCAGCCTGAAGTCGTCACCCACCCCGCCAAACCCCGGCTTCAGTTGTCCCCGGGGAGCCAGGTCCCTGCCCCCGCCGCCCGCCCAGGGGCTTTCTCTCGGGCGGCCAAGGTTTTGTGCGGAGTTAATGAGGCTTCAGCTAAAGCCGGGGGCGGGGTGGTAGCGGGGCCTGGGCTGTGGGAACCCGGTCGCGCTGTCGCTCCGAGACCCGCCTTTGTCTGCGCCTCCGGCGAGCTGGCGCGCGTTCCCGTGGCGGCGGGTCCCGCCCCTCGCAGGTGTGGGGCAACGTGGCGCTCTCCCCGGGGGCGGGGTCTGCCCATCCGAGGGAGCCCCCGCGCCCCCCGGAGTCCCGGCCGTGAGTGGTCAGAGGTGACCGGAGTGGAGGACCCTCCTCATCCAGCAAGCCGGCCCTGGACACACCCAGCCCGGCCTGCGACGCTGGCCCCAGGCAGACAGGTGCCCCCGCGCTGCGTTCTGGGGAGGGCCCGGCCCTGACGGGGCAGGGGAGTGACCAGGGAGTTTCCGAGGGATTGGCGGCAGGAAGCTCCCTGGAGAGGTGACACCGGACAGTCCTGCCTCTCAAGACCGAGCTTGACTTAAGGAGCTGAAAGGAAGGGGTGGCCACGCTGAGGGCTGCGGCAGGCTGGGGGTGGGGTATGGCCAGGTTTCCGAGTTCTGTTTTCAGGGAGTGCTGCTGAACATTTCCAGTGCCATGCGGGCCACCGGGTGAAGGTGGCTGTGTCTAGGTGAGACAACCGAGCCTGGACTGGTGGGCGCTGTGGGGCGGGGCAGCAGCCAAGGGTGGTAGGAGCACAGGTGTGAGGCTGAGGGGCTGAGAGAAGAGCCTTCCACCCAGGCCTGAGCCCTGGTCTCCCTCCACCCTCCACTGGGACTCCATGTCCGCCCTGAAGGTCAAGAGTCCAGCCCTTCTCTCTGTGTCCACTGTCCCCCTCCACTGGTCCAGGTCACCGCCTCTCCAGCCCGTCAGTCTGGCTGCCTTTCTCCCCAAGTCGCAATCGAACTCCCTAAAATGCTAATCGGGCTGTGTCGGGGGAGGGGCTCAGGCTCCTTGCAAGCGGTGGGGTGTGCCTGCGACGTGGAAGGAGAGGTCAAGGTCACGGCTCACGGCCTCCCCAAGGACAGCATCTTGCCGACTGAAGGCTGGCCTGCCCACTCCAGGCGTCCCAACCTCCTTGTGTTTCTCCCCTTCGGCAGCCCCATGAAAGGCCAGGCCCCTGGATCCCACACGCCTTCCACCAGCAGGGGCCCCGCCTGCTGGACCAGCAGCCCCCTCCCCTGTCTCCAAGCTTCAGAGTGGAAGGCGGGGTGGGGTGGGGTGGCTCTCACTGACTTCCCCATCTTCTTGCCCGGCTTGCCCAGGCGGGAGGGGGCAGAAGTGGCCTGGTGGGGTCCGGTCTCAAAGCCAGGCCTCCAGCCTCCCTTCAAGCTCAGCACCCCCAGACAGCTCCCCTGCTCTGGCTTCCTGACTACCTGGGTCTCTGAGGAGAGGGGAGCCCAGTGTGGGCCACAGTGCTGTCGTTTCCGGGGTCCCTGGATAGAGGTCATCTGTTGTCCGTATTTGCCCAGTACCCCTTCCTCGGGGAAGACATCCACCCCTGTTCCAAGCAGCCTCACCGGGGCTGCCCCCAGGCAGCCTGACTCACCATCAAGGCCTCGGGCAACCACAGGGGTGTGCCCCAGGCGGAGGAGTCCCAGGCTGGGGCTGCCTGCCACTGGCACCCCTGCTGCCCGAGAGTAAGCCAGCAGGCGTCGGGAAGAGGCTGACCCGAGAGTGCCTCGATCCACCCCTCGCTGGATCCTAGCTCAAGCTGGATCATCTCCACTGTGTTCGAGAGCCATCACATCCCCTTTCTGCTTGGTAAGTCTATTTGTTTTTTTAAAATCCTCACTGGAAGTTATGTTTAGATTTTTTAGAAACATCCACTGGTTGCCTCCCCGACCAGGGATCGAACCCACAACCCTTTGGTGTACGGGGACGACACTCCAGCCAACCAAGTCGCTGAGCCAGGACTCGAGCGGTACTCTCGGAGCACGAGGGCTTCCCCAGTGCAGGCACGGTGTGCCCAGTTTACGGAAGAGTCCCTAGTGCCCAGCACAGTGCATGTTAAGTAAAGGAGCCGAAGCCCTGGCTGGTGTGGCTCAGTGGACTGAGCGCCAGCCTGGGAACCAAAAGGTGGCTGGTTCGACTCCCAGTTGGGGCACATGCCTGGGTTGCAGGCCAGGTCCCCAGTTGGGGGCGTGTGAGAGGCAACCGATGGATGTTTCTTTCTCTCTTTCTCCCTCTCTTCCTGTCTCTAAAAAATAAATAAAATCTTAAGGAAAAAATAATGAGCCCAACACACTGATGGTATGTGTGAGCAGGCACATACGTGTGACACATCCACAGAGCTCCTGCCCTACATGGGACCCAGGGTTTGGGGGCAACGCTCCTTCCCCATCACCAGATCCCCAGACGAGCCCCTACCTCCCATGTCAGCAAGGTGCCACCTGCTCTCAGGTACAGGGTCTTTGAGCCTACTCATGTCCTGAGTCATCCTGGGGTGGTTCATGGGACAGAGGAGCCCAACCCAATGGCCCCCCAGCCCCAAGCAGCAGGATACGGGGCCCCCTGGCTCGGAGCCACCCCAGGGCCCGGTGGGCTCTGTATACAGTAGGGACTTACTAAATGTGCACTGGGGGGCCCTGGCTAGTGTGGTTTGGTGGATCGAGCGCCAGCCTGCAAACCAAAGGGTTGCCGGTTCAATCCCCGTCAGGGCGCGGGCCTGGGTTGCGGGCCAGGCCCCACTGGGCAAGTGCAAGAAGCAGCCCCACATTGATGTTTCTCTCCCTCTCTTCTCCCTCCTTTTCCTGCTCTCTAAAAATAAATAAAATCTTTAAAAAAATTAAATGTGCACTGGGTGGGTCGTGCCTGTGAGGTGCCCCCACCTCAGGAAGAAGGAAGCAGGTCCCTGAGGGCTTAAGGGGCTCCACTCGGAGACAACGCCAGTGCTGGTTTGGGGGGGGGCATGTTTGCGGCCACCAGGGGGTACCCGAACCAGCCCAATCCCCCCACTTCCCCGCCTCCTCGCACCCCCCGGTACCCATAACCCATTCCAGGATCCCTTCCAGGCCTGACCTGCCCCAGCCCTTCTCCACGCCTGAGGCCTTGACCCCCCTCTTCTCCTGGGTGGACGACCCACAGCTCGTGGCTGTGGGTGACAGCGGCATTTGCACACCACACAGGCCCACCTGAGAGTAAGATCTCAGGTGCGAGGGCCAAACGGGGTCGGGGGAGGGGGGCCGTGCACAAGGCAGGCCTGGGAGGGACCCAGCCAACCAGCAGAGTGAAAAACACAGCTGTATTTGATTTACAATGAACAAGATTTACAAAAAGGGTGGGGGTGTCCTAGCTGAGCTGCTGGCCCCCCAGACAGGGCAGGGCCTCCGGGACAGCCTGTCTGACAGGCTGAGGCCAGGCCCCCCAGTGTGCTGGGTCCCCTCTGGCCGCCTGGGCCTCGACGTCTGACATCCAGCTTGACCTTTGAGGTGAGGCCTGCAGCAGAGAGTCCACCCGGGGTGCTGTCACCCCGCGGAGCGGGCCAGGTGAGGTCAGGAAGGCATCGTACCGCTTTTCTCCTCCCGTCCGGGCGGGCAGACAGTCTGGGCTCGAGGCCCTGGGGGCTGCAGGCACTCAGACACCCCCCAAAGAGGCCAACCCATGTGTCTGAGGCGGCTGCTGGTGCTCGGGAAGGGGGGGCTGAGGCCCGACCGCCCCTAGCGACGCAGGGTAGCGCCAGGGGCTAAAGGCACGTTTGCGAATAGCTCAGGGACTCCACTCGGAGACAACGCCCAGTGCTGGTTCCTCAGGAGGGGCTGGTGCTGGAGGGCGCCGGGCACTGCTGCTCAGGAGAAAGATGCGGTGTGGCTACCGACACTGAGGTGGGGTCCCCCCTGCACCCACACTCACACACCCCGGGGGGCTCCTCCTCTGCCAGTGAGAGAGAAGAGCCGAGCCCGCCACCGGGGCCTCATTCCCCAGGAGCCGCCCAGCGCCAGCGCCGGGCACCGCGCACCTGTGCCCCGACCGAGACCGTGTGGCAGAGCCTGGAGGTCAGAGGTCCGTGACCTTGTTCTCGAGAGCGGCTGCGATCTGCTGCAGGCGGAAGGCCAGCTGCATCTTCTGGGCGGCAGGGTCCTCCTCCAGGGCGTTGATGATCTGAGGACGGCTTGTGTCAGACTGTGGGTGGCGGGGGCGCTGCCCGGCGCTGCCACCCCGGAGGGACGGGGCCGCCTACCTCGTCGTAGTACTTCTGCGTGTACTGGTAGAGCTGGTGCAGGGCCACGAGGGTGTTCAGGGAGTCCGTGTGCGCCTGGGGAGGGGGCAGCGTGACCCAGGGCAAGGGAGGGCAGGAAGCTGTCCCCCAGTGGAGCAGGCAGAGGGTGGTGACGGGCGGCAGAGGCAGACGCAGGGCCACAGCCTCACAGCACCCAGATGCACGGGGCAGCCACGCTGCCGTGTGGCAGACATGGCCGGCTTGAAGCTGACCCCCCACAACACCGGTGCACGCATGGCCGCACAGAGGCACCAGCGCAACTGGCCTCACCCCCTGCCTCTCTCCTGGGGGGGCACGACTCCCCTCACCCTGCGGCGCAGTCGGCTGCCCTCGGAGCCGTTCCCCGAGCCCCCCTTACCCGGGAAATCTCTGCCAAATGTGTGTTCATGTCCTGGTCGCTGACTTGCACCATCTGTCGGATTCCCTTGTAGTAACTGTGGGAGAGGGCGGGGCGCAGTGGGTCCCAGAGTCGGACCCACGCTACCCGACAGGGTAGCTACCCCTCCCGGGGCCCTGCCGGGTGGGGTGGGGGTGGGGTCACTCACTCCTCCACCATCTTCTTGTAGGTGGAAATCTCCTTGGCGTAGAGCAGCTTGTTGCTGGGTGAGTCCTGTGGGGCCAGAGCCAAGTGACGCCCAGGCCAGAGTGGGCTGGCGGGTGTCCCCGCCCTCGGACCCTGATGGAGCCAGCCTCGGCCGCTCCGGAGAAGGGGGGCAGAGCCCCGCCCGGCTAGACCTGACTGGTGTCCCCATGCTGACGTCGGTTTGTAACTTGTAGTAAAGCTCCCTTTCTCTGCCTATGTAAGGGAAGGGTCCCCAGGGAGGGAGAAGTGGACAGGGGTCCCAGGCCACCACAGAGGCCATCCCCAGACTCTGTCCCCTCACCCCGTTTACCTTGCACCGGCCTTCTCCTGACCTCCAGCTCCAAATGTTTAGACCCACACCCCAGACAGACCTCCCCGCACAGCCACGGCTCCCCGTGGACACCGCCCCAGGCAGCGCCACCACGGGGCCACTCACGCGGCTCAGCTTGTGCTCCGTGCGTGTGCAGGCGTCCATGAAGGTCTGCGCGATGACGGACAGGGAGGCGTCCACCACCTCATGGACGTGCACATCAAAGATGAAGTGGGGGTTCTTGAGGATGTTCACCCAGAACCGGAGCGGCAAACTGAGGCAGAGCGACCGTGCGTGAGGGGCCGCTGAGGCCTTGCGGTGGGCGGGCGGGCAGGCGGGCAGGGCTGGGACGGAGGGAGCCCCACCTGTTGGTCTTCCAGATGTGGATGGTGTCTTCGTCCTTGATGTCGTGCTTCTCCGCCTGCTCATCCAAGAAGTCGAAGAAGTACTTGACCGCGGGCGGCACGGCGAGGCCGGGAGCCAGCACGCTGTGGAAGAAGTTGTCCACGAACTGCTGCAGCGTGCCCTGCGGGGTGGAGGAGCGCTCAGCACTCTGCCCGCTGCCCACCGCCGCCCGTCTGCCCGCCCGCCCGCCCTCTGCCCACCTTGACTGAGAGCAGGCGGGTCAGGTAGATCTCGGTGATGGCCTTCGTGCGCTCCTTCTCCTTCATGCTGCCACGCTTGGACTTGCCCTCCTCCACCTCGTCCGTCGGCCGCACCAGGTGCCACACTCGGTTCTCGTCCTCCAGGAGGGCGTGGCCTGTGGGGAAGGCGAGGGCTGAGGGACGACCCTGGAGCATCGGCCCGCAGAGGGCACCTCGGGGCGGACACTAGTCCACACTGGGGGGCCAGACGAAATAGGCAAGAGGAAAGGACTCACGCTCCCCGGGCAGGTCCTGCTGGCTGTCCTCAGGTTGCTGGGAGACCCCCACCTTGGAGAGGATGAGAGTGGCTCCGTCCCGGACCTGGGGAACATGTCAGGTCATGAGGGCAGGCCTCGCCCCGCAGCCCCCCCCCCCCCGCCTGTGGGAAACGTGCCCCTGAGCGGCCCGCACTCACGTTGTAGTGCATGAGGGTGTTGATGCGTTTCCACCGGCCCTCCCGCTGGGATGTCAGGTCCAGGTCCGACAGGATCTGGGCGGTGGACCCCGGGCGCCACTCTGCGGGGTGACACAGCCGAGCTCCTGGGACCCAGCCACAGAGCGCCCAGCAAGGATCCCCGTGCTGTCCCCCACCCCTCCTGGCCGACCGGTGCAAAGAGCGGGGCACATGGGGACCGTGCTCACCGAGGACCACACTGTCTGCCTTGGGCCAGCGGGAGCAAGGCTGCGTGCGGTACACCTGGTCAATGATCTTCTCCTTGACCTGGGAGATGGTGTCGCAGTTGAGGACCTTGACGGGGATGGCGTCTACCCCTTCATCCTGGACGATCACGTTCACCGTCTGCCGGGGGGCATGGGATGAGGGACCAGCGGACAGGCCCAGAGGACCCCCACCCATGCCCTGGCCCACACGGCCTCGCCTCCTCTGCAGCTCTGGCACAGCAGGTCAGGGCGGAGGAGCAGAGGGTACCCCCTCATAGCGCATAGCACGCACCACCGGACACTCTCGGTGAGCCCGCGCCCCACCCACACTGGCTGCAGGCTGGGGTCACTGCGCTCAGAGCGTCATTCCAGCCCAACACCGAGCCCGGCACCAGGGCTCACCAGGGGCGCATACTCCACGTCGTCCCCCAGCAGGCCTGTGTCATTGAGGGTGTATTTGGCCTTTTTCTGCACGGCGTCCACCGGGCCCTTCTCAACCTGGTGCTTGATGGCCTTGAAGAGCTTGTACAGAGGTTCCCCGGCACTGTCCTGGAACAACTTGGGCCGCTCAGCCTCAGGGTGGGCGGGGGGGGGGGGGGTGCAGGTGCTGCCGGGCTGTGGGCTTTGGGGAACACCGGACGCCCCCACCCCCAGCCTGCCATGCGGAGCCCACCTTGAGGTACTGGTACAGGCAGATAGACATCCAATTGGACAGCATCCTCTCCACCACCGTCTCAGACCTGGAGGAGCAGACAGGCCTCGCACCGAGGGACCCCGCAGTGCCCCTGTGCCCAGCTGGCTCTTCAAGCACGCAGACCAGCCTCCCCAGCCGCCCCCAGGCCCCCATCAGGATGCCCACGTCCAGCTTCCAGTGAGCAAGTGCCCAGCCCTCTTGCGCTGGGCACATCGCCCTGTCCCACAGAGGGCTGACACTGCGGGGGGGGGGGGCGCTCCGTGGCCAGTGGGGATACCGCCTCTGCCGTCTGCCCTCCCCGCTCTGGGGCGCTGGCTGCCCCTGCCAGCAAACCAGGCGCCTCTGCCTCCGCGCGGCCCCCACACACCTGCGCAGCATCAGCTTGGGGTTCTTGGCCACGACGTACTGCTCCATGAGCTCCAGGAAGAGCGTGCGCATGATGTCGGTGTAGTACTCCAGCTTCCCGTGCAGGGCCACCGTCAGCAGCGACGCGAAGTAGACCTTGGCACGGGCTGAGAACTCCCGCTGGTTCTCCAGGGTGTGGATGAACTGCGGGGGCGGCGGGTCAGAGGTCAGAGCCCACCGGCGCCCAGCCCACCCGGGCCCAGCCCACCCGCCAGCCCCGCCCGCTCACGTTGATGAGGAAGGACTTGCTGTTGAGCAGGTTGGAAAACTGGTAGAGGGCCTGCTCCACCACGGGCCGCCGCGACTCGGGGATGTCCAGCTTGCCCGTGATCATCACGTCCTTGTCGCCGTCCTTGGAGGGCAGGAAGAAGACGCGGTCGGTGTACGTCTTGTAGTCCAGCACTGGGATGCCCGCCTCGTGCACGTCGCTCGTCTGGTCCTCCATCTCGATCATCAGGTCTGCGGAGACAGCGCCGCTGACGCTTCGCCCTCTTCTGCCGCTTCCCAGGCCTGCACCCGCGCCCCCGTCCCGCGTGCCCCGCGTGCCCCGCGTGCGCACCCGTGAACTCCTTCTTGCAGCGGTCCCGCACGCTCTCCTCCAGGCCCTCTAGCTGGGACTTGATCTTCTCGTACTCGCGCTCCGCCTGCTGGCTCTTCCTCCTGCACACAGAGAGGCTCCTGGGACCCGGCCTGCGCGCCCTGGACGCTGCGCCTAGGGGAGGGCCGAGGCCGCGGAGGGCGGGGCCGAGGAGGAGCGGGAGGGGCGGGGCCGAGGCCGTGGGCGGGGCTCACCAGTAGCAGTAGACAAACAGAGCGATGAGGGTTCCCATGGGCAGTATGACCAGCGGCAGGATGACGCCCAGCGACACTTCACTGGCACGGCTGTCATACTCCACGCGGCCCAGCACCCACTCCCGGGAGCCGAACTTCACCTGTGTGGAGGGGAGAACTCAGCGCGTGGAGGCTAAGGCGAGCGTGCGCGCGCCGCAAGGCGCAGCCGGGCGCTCTGCCGCCGCCAGCCTGCCCTGCGGTCCCGCCCCGCCCCACACCTACAATGAACTCGGGCAGGTTGAGCGTGGTGTCCCGCTTCTGCCGCCGCTTGGGAGGGGGCTGCACCTCCGGGGGCTCGCAGTAGAGGTCGGTCTCCGTCAGCGTCTTCATGATGCAGCGCTCTGCACCCACGAACGCCTCAGCCTCGTGGAGCGTCATGGCCTTGTTCAGATTGGTGCCCTGTGGGGGAGGTGGGGGGGTCACCACGCCCAGGAAGTAGTCAGGCACAGCTGGACCAGCTCAGTCCAGACCCTGAGGGCGCCTGGTCAGGACTCTGACCCCGGGACTGCAGCCGGCCCTCACCTGGGCGTGGATGAGTTTGTTGACCTGCTTCTTGACGCCCCCCGTGAAGTTCTTGAAGGTGGGGTCGGCCACATACTCAAAGGCCCCAGCCTCAGTCCTAAGCAGGATGCGATGCCCATCCAACTGAATGAGTGCTGTGAGGTTGTAGGCCTCGGGCTCCTCGGGGACAGCCGGGGATGAGAACACAACCCTGGAGTCGTTGTGGAACTTGTACTCCGTGCCCACGACCTGCAGGTCGAGGCCAGGCTGTCAGGCCGCTTGGCACAGGCCCCAACCCTCCCCAGATGGTCCCCGGCGACCAGCGTCGGAGCCGAGCCCGCCACCGGCAGCAGGACTGACCGTTGTGGGTTCTAGGAGCCTGGCCTCCCGCTGATGCCGCCAGGACGGCAGGGGCTCGGCTATGACCACCATGGAGAACTTCTGGATCAGGCTGAAACCCTGCCCCGTCACGTTGATGCTGCGGCCGCCACTGGGGTGGGGGGTGCCTGAGTAAGCACGGCTGGCGAGGGGGGCTCCCTGGGAGGCTGCGCCCCTGCCCCCACGCGGGCCACGTGGTGGGCTCCGGGAGGATGGAACTGGAGTCCCTGAGCCCACTCTGGTTTCGGGTGCACGCACACAGGTGTCCGTGAGCATGTGCCCGCCCTAGGGTGGGGTGTACTCAGAGCACGTGTGACTGTCACTGGGCTGGGGGCCCATGGGGCCTGCCTGTCAGGTTTTCTAGCAGGAAACTGATCTGGGGGTGCAGTGGGCTTTTCCAGAGGCTTCCAGAGGGGGTGAGGGCAGTGGGGGGGGGGCACACCTGACAAAGCTTCGCAGGGGCTCAAAGGCCCACAGCACTGGATTCTCACGGTAGGCGAAGGTGATTCTGGGGCCGGGCACTTTGGAGCCCCCGTAGTAGATCTCCAGGGGCAGCTCCCCCAGAGTCGCCTGGGGACCGGTGACACACTGGAGCTGTGCCCCAAACTGCGTCCTGGAGGTGAGGGTTGCCGGTCGGTCAGTGTCACCCCCACGCTGGAATCAACCCCAGCCCTGGACTAAGTAAGGGGTCGCTGGGTCAGGATGATGGCCTGCTCCCCCCAGGACATACTCGGTCGTGGCCCGAACACCCCTCCTCTCTCCCAAGGACCAGGGCAGACCAGAGCTTCATTGGCCTGCAGGTGACACCCACACATTACAAGGGACGTTATTGATGGTCACCCGCACGTCTTCCATAGAGCCAGTGTCCAGGTGGGTGCCGTTGATGGTCAGCGTGGTGCCGCCCGCCTGCGGCCCCTGCTTGGGCTCCACGCTGAGCGGCTGGGGCTCCTACAAGAGAGGTGGGCGCACCTGTGCCACGGCTGGGGGAGCAGCCCTCCCCACCCCAACCCTGACTATTGTCAGAAGGAGGAACGGGCACAGCACCCCCACGTCTGTCCTTGCCTGCAAGACCCAACCAGTCCTGGGGGGTCAGGCACGCACCTGGTAGGTGAACTGGATGTGGGGCGGCGAGTGGCCAGGCTTCCCATTGATGTCCACCTCGACACCCCCCGTGAGGGGCACCCCCGCGGCCTCAATGGCACACACGATCCTGGTGGGTGACAGGCAGGTGAGGACCTGATCCTGGCCCACCCCCGACCAGCACGTCTGCAGGAGTCCTGGGCACCCATGCACCCCGTGTCCTTGCTCTCCGTCCGCCCTGCCACCCAGCCCCGCAGGGCAGGGGGTGACCCGGCCAACGGAACCCGGGCTACGGGCTGCCCACTCACCGGGTGGACACAGAGTACCGTTCTGGCACAAAGGCACAATTCCGGCCGGCCACGGTGACCCTCTTGACGTCGTCTGCTCTGATCCCCAGATTCGACCCGAGGATCGTGATGCGGATGCCGCCCCCCAGGGGGCCTGTCTCCGGCTGGATCTGAAATTGGCAGAGCCCGGCTGACCCCACAGTGTGGGCAGGCTGGGGCTGTTTGGCCGGGCCGGGCTAGGCTGGAGTCCCTTCCCTCCCTGCTGGGGAGGCCCGAGTAGGGGCTCACCCGGGTGATGACAGGCGGCGGGCACTCGGAGGTGGCGTTGCTGCACAGGGCCTCGTACACACACCTGCTCTGCCCGCTGCACCACACGCACTTGTAGGCGGGGTCGGCGGCCAGGCACAGGCTGCAGTCGCTGCGGCCGAAGGAGCAGTTGTAGAGAGTCACTGTGGAAGGCGGAGTCAGGGGTCAGCAGGGCTGCCCCACTACCTGCCCAGCCTCCCCGTGCCACCCGGCCCCGCTGCCCCCCCGCAACCCACCTTGGAGCCGGCTGTCGATGTTTTTGTTGTAGGACTTGACGTACAGGTGCAGGGGCAGCGTCTCGTTCCCGTCATGGGACAGCTGCGGGGACACGTGGGGACACACTGCACTCTGCTGCCACCTGAGCCCTAGAGGGTGACCTCGTGATCCCCTCATAGCCGAGGGGCAGCAGGGGAGGGGTTAGAGCCTCAGCGACACCAGAGATCACTCTGCTTCCAAAAGACGGGGACACGGACACCCTGCCCGGTCAGCCACCCCTGCTTCCTCATCCCCAGAGGTAACGGAGCTGCCCTTTGGGCCCACCCTTGAGGCCCAGCAGCCTAGTCTGCCCACCCCAGGAGCCATACCTTTGGGGTCTGAAAGGAGAAGGTTCCTTTCTCCCGCGTGCTCACTGACGCCTCAAACTTGAGCAAGTCACTGCCCACGAGCAGGGGGCCCTGCAAGACCATGCAGTGAGGACACCCAGAACAGGTCAGCCCTGGCCGTCCCCCACACCCCTGGGGCCTGCTTCGGCACTGCCAGCCCACCGACCACTCGGCCACTCAAGGATGCCACCCACCACGGTCCACACCCGAGCAAATCATCCTGCCCCCTCGCTGAGTGGCCCTCACTGCCCAGCCCCTCAACAAACTGGCCTGCCCCCTTTCCTCTGTCCAAGTTCTCGAGGCCTGTCAGAAGGCCCCCACAGTGCCCCGGACCGCTCTGCCGCCTTCTGTCCCCAGCACTGTGTCTGCTGAGCAACCGCTTCCCGTGCCGAGCCCTGCAGGGCCCAAGCACTCCAAATGCCAGTTTGCAAGGTGGCTCAGAGGACGGCCCACCTTCACTGTGTCCAGGTTCTTGCCCTGGAAGGTCACCTCCGTCTCGTAGTTCATGGGGATGACCAGCGGGCTGGGGTTCAGGAACTGGGGGCAGCTGTCCTCCTGCAGAGCAAGGTGGGTCAGGTGCCACCTGGCCTTGGCCGAGCAGCCAGGCTCCCCCGGGGCCCCCGGGGCCCCTTACCACGTGAGCTGGAACGATGCCGTCCTCGGGGCTGGGCGAGGCCTCCTGGCACTCGTGGGAGCGCAGGTCCCACTGGCAGGTCCAGCGGTTGCTGGCACAGGAGATGCACCTGGGGGAGAGGGGGTCGAGGAGTGCCGGCCGACGGCAGGGGCGGGGCGGGAGGGGCTGGGGGGGCGGGCGGGAGGGAGAGACACTCACGGCAGGTTCTCGGCCAGGCTCATGGCCTCGCGGCAGTCGTAGAAGGGGTACTGGTGGGAGGTGAGGAAGATGTTGCTGTGCTGGAAGAGGAGCTGGATGTCCACGGCCACGTGGTCTGCAGGTGGCAGGCGGGGGTGGTGTCAGGCGGGGGCCGCAGAGCACAGGGCACCCCGGGCGGGGCAGCAGTGGGGGTGGGGAGGCCCGGACTGGGCCTCTGCCAGCCCCAAGTCCCTGTCCCGCCTCAGCTCCCCACGGGCCACCCAGCACAGAATCTGAGCCCGATGGAGCAGGGCCCTGCTGTGGGCGGGGCCCCACAGGGGCGCCCCGCTGACGTGCACCCAGGCTCCACGGGCCTGCCACCCGCCATCAGATGGCGACTCAGGTGTCGGCCCCCAGGGCTCTGCCTGCAGGCTCTCTGTCCCTGCAGGGTTCCTCAGTGTCCGGGGCAGTGCGCCTGCCAGGTCCCCGCACGTCACTGCCTGGCTCCTGCCCGCCCCAGCGGGCTCTCGGCACTGGCCTTGAACGCTCAGGGGACAGAGGCTTGGCAGCTGCCCTGGCCCACTTTCACAGCCTGGCATGGAGGGGGGAGACAGCACCCCCACCCCGGTCCCAAGCTGCACAGGGTCGGGAGGGGGCTCGGCACGGATGCCAGAGCCCAGGGCCTGACACGTGTGGTGCTGAGATTTGACAAAGAAGCGCATGGAAGGGCTCCGGGGGCCCCGAGGGCAGGGTTGGTGGGGGCGAGTGCCGAAGGTGCACAGTCCGAACGGCTCTGGGCACCGAGGACCCCAACCTCCCGCGGGCCTCTGCCCCTCTCCATCCTAGCAGGCACCACCTGCCCCCCTGCCCACCCCCCCCCACCCCCCGCCTCCACCCCAGCCTGCACTCCACCCCCAGACCAGGCCACAGGCGGGGTCACTGGGCGGGGCAAGTGACCCCCCAGTGGCGGGAGGGTGGAGCCGTACCCTGGCCAGGCGGAGTGCTGGGGACCTCACTTGTCGAGTTGCAGATGATGACATCACCCTTCACAAGGGCTGGGTGTGGCGGAGAGTCCCCAAAGCGACACAGCAGCTTATCCTCCTCGCCCAGGGCCGGGAGGGGACTGACCGTCAGCTGCACCTGGGGGAGGCCATGCAGCTCATGCTGCCCAGACCGGACCCTTCTGCCCAGCCTTGAGGGGCAGGGAGACCAGGGCCGGGCTACCAGCGAGGAGAACCCTGAGCCAGAGCCCCAGTCCTGTGACAAGTTCTCCGGCGGGGCCCTGCTCCTGGGCAGGCTAACCCCCTGCAGGTGGCACCAAAACCTGACTCCGCCACCCCCACCTTCCTGGGATGGGGGACGGTGGGCCCTGGACATGTAGGAGCCTGTCAGGTCCCAGGGGCCGGGGGGGCTCCCCATCCTCAGGCTCAGCAACCGGAGCCCAGGCCGGGAGCAAGATGCTGTGAGGGTCTCCTGCCCGAGCCAAGGGCTGAGGCGGTGGCCCTGCTCTGCCTACGCCCGCCGCAGCTGGCCACGCACCTCCCCCTGGGCCCGCCGGCTCATATTCTGTGGGTGGGCTCCGGTGATGGTCACGCAGGATTCCCCGCGGCTCCACAGCCAGTGTCCGCTCTCGTTGGCCCGCAAGCACTCGGCCCTCCTGGTGCATCTGCAGGGACGGGCGCAGCCTCAGCCCTGGCACTCGTCAGCCCAGGGTGGGGCTGCCCCCGGTTCCCAGGGTGGGCCGAGACTCCGGGCCCCTGGTGCTCACCGGCCCTCCATGATGCACCAGCCGCAGTAGGGGTCCTGGGAGCCGAGGCACTGCGTGCAGTTGGGGTAGCTCAGACACTCCTGCACGGGAAGCCGGAATGCCTGGGGGAAGCAGGGGGTGCATCGGGCTCCATGTGGCCCTGGCCTGGTGACTGCCCCTGCCCAGGACTGACGGTGCAGTATCCCAGGAAACCATGGTGGCCAGGGCCCCTCCTCCCCTGTGCCTGACCAGGCCCTCTGACCCCACTCTCTAGGAGGGGCCCTTGGGTGCCCCAGTCCTCCTGAGGCCGGCCCGAAGGGATCCTACAGCAGCCTCAGGCCCCTGAGAAGCTGTCCTGTGCCTGCACTGGCCAAGCTCACGGGCGCTGCATGGGGCCCCATGCTGCCCTGTCCGCCCCTGGGGAAGCCCACTGAGCGCACTGCCCCATCGCTCCCACCAGAGTGGGTCTGAGGTGAGACTAGAGACACAAGACAGATAGGGAAGGTGCTAGACACAGGGACAGAGATGCTGCCAGGAGCCCGAGGAGAGGAGGCTCAGCCCCTCCCGGTCTTCGGCTGTACCCCTCTGGGCCGGCCACAGTGGCCTGGCCACCAGGCCGCTCCTCTGGGGCCCGCAGGCCTACCTTGTCCTGGGTCATGGCGTACAAACTGGCCCGGTCTGCAGAGAGCACCAGGTCCGGCTTGACCCTCTTGTTGATCTCCACGGGGAGGGAGCCGTACTCCACAAAGCTGCCGTCCGGGGCCAGGTACGCCTTTGGGCACGAGAGCAGCAGCGTGAAGGTGGTGCTCACGCGCAGGCAGCCCCTCCAGCCCCTGCCCCGCCGCCGCCCCAGGCCTCACCTTGAGGACCTGGCCATCTGAGGTGCCCAGGAAGGCTATGGTGTGGCCATTCTCGGTGGTCACGGTCACGGCTGTCAGGTTCAGGCCTCGGCGCTGCAGCACGGCCGTGGCTGTGAGGCCCTCTCGGCTGCCCAGCGGGTAGGGCAGGTGCTCTGAGCCACACAGGAAGCTCTGGCTGGCACCCTGCGGACCGCGGCATCAACAGTGGGCATAGACACCCCCGGCCTGCCGGGGTCTCTCCCCCTCCCCGGGGTTCCCAGTGTTGTGTGGCCCCACACACGTCCCCAGGAACGTGGGCCCTGAAGATGCTGACCCGACGACAGAGACGCCGCCCACACACGCCCTCTCACTCGGCCCTCACAGCCAGCAAGGACTGGGGCGTGCCAGTGAGGACCAGCCACACGCGGGCCCAAGCCCGCGGGGGCAACTGCTGAGGCCACGTACCGGACCGTGGCCGCCACACTGGATGTCGCCGTGGAAGGGCTTGTAGAAGGTGTCGTGGCCGGCCTTTGAGGGGGCCGTGTAGCAAGCATTGCGGTTGGCCTGCATCTTGGCATTGACTTCGTCCAGCGGGAAGAGGCAGAGGCCCGCACGAGGGCCCCCGCCTTTCCGGTCGTCCCTGGTGAAGACGGTGTAGAGCACCCTGCCGGCCTCCGACGTGGCCACAAAGGCCCCCAGGCAGGAGCTGAAGGCGGGGCCCGGGGCGCCGCCGTCCCCGGCCTCGAGGCACTGCAGGTCCATCTCCAGGTAGGAGTAGTAGAAGGGGTCGTGCTTACACATGCGGGCCACCAGCGTGCGGTTCTGGGGCGGGTGCTTGTCCTGCTGGTTGAAGAGGAAGAAGACGTAGAGGCCGTCCTCGAAGGCGGCCACGAACTGCTGTGTGTTGCTGGACAGGTACCCAGCCTTGTAGGTGGCATGGTCGGTGTAAGCCTCGAAGGCCTCCCGGCCCCCGGTCCGGTCCAGCAGGCGGGTGCTCACGATGACGCCGTTGTCGTACGGCCCGTTGCCTTTGCCCACGAACAGCACGCGCTCGTGACCAGGCTGAGTGGCGCTCACCAGCCCGACCGTGGCCACGCTCTCGTCGTTGCTGGCCACGAAGGACCTCTCGCCGCTGCTGTCCTCGTAGAAGAGGCGCGTGGAGATGTTGCTGAGGGAGCGCAGGGCACAGATGCCCTTGAAGAGGCTGCCACACTCGATGAGGCGCTTCCCCGGCGGGTCCAGCAGCAGCAGCTGGTTGACGTTGTTGGTCAGCACGGCCTCGTGGCACTGGCTGGGCTCGATGGGCGGCGTGCACTTTTTGTTGTCCAGGGCCGGGCCCGTGGCCGCCTGCTGCTCCAGCCGCAGGTCGGCACTCAGCTGGTAGAGCGCGTTCACGGCCCCCAGGTACACCATGCCCGACTCCTCGTCCACGACCAGGTGGTTCAGGTCAGTCTCACTGCGGAAGAAGTCCAGCTTCCGGGGGGGCTGCAGGCCCGCGCTCCTGCCCGCCAGGCCCAGCAGGGTCAGGGCCCAGAGCTGCAGTGCCATCACCCCTGGCACCCTGTGGGGAGAGGAGAGGGTCAGGGCGGCCCAGCCTGGTGGACCTGCCTGTGCACAGGCAGACCTCCTCAAAGGTCACTGCAGATGCCCCCCTCCCGCCCCCTTCTGGACCCTACCTCAAGGACCAGATCACAGGCCGGGGAGACGCAAGGCCGCCCGATGTGCCCCGAGTGCCCAGCCCCTTCCCTACCTCCCACGTGTGGCCAGACACACCCCCTCTCATCTCCAAGGAGACCGTTCCACAGCCCTTCTTCACCAGGAGTTCACCCGGTAGTCTACCCTGCAACCGGGGCCTGGCCACGCAGCCGCATGCTACGGGCAGCCCCGGAGGATTGCACCTTGGCCTCCGCCTGCAGGTTCTCAAAGCACCCGCAAGCCCACCTCCAAGGCGACAGAGCACCTTCTCCAGAAGTCTCCCAGGCACACCCCACGCCCCGGGACCCCCAAGAGCTCCAGGTGATCTGAAGGGCACCGTCCCCAGAGCATAAGCCCTATCGGAGGGCCAGGCTGACCAACAGCCGTGGACACGCAAAGAGGTGGACCACACAGCTGCCCGACACCTGACTCTCGGCACACAGGCCCAACTGACCAGGGGTGCAGCGCAAGCCAAAGATGCAGCCTACAGGGAGCTAGGCCCATGCTGTTAACACGCGCCCCCCAGAGCCGCTCGGCTGCAGCCCGGCCCTCCCTCCCCGAGCCTCCCCACCCCCCTCCCCCGGTGACCCAGCAAGGGTCCACCGGGAGCGCCCGACGCTATGAGGTCTGAGACCAAAGACCCCGAATGCCCCGGAGTCCGTGGTGGGGGTGCCACCTGCAGGGCAGGAGGTAGGCCAGGTCTGTGTGCAGGTGTCTATCTGAGCACACATCCCCCTACATGTATTCAGGCCCACACACGTGTCCATGTGTGCAGGATGCCCACACGGACTGCTGATGCCCAGGTTGGCTTAAGGGTCCCCAGATTGGAGGATGGATCCAAGGCCCCACAAGTGGCCCCAGAGTACACAACATTTCCTGTCCCCGGCTCAGGCAGGGCCACCCAGCCTCCAGGCCTCATCTACCTCGGGGTAGTCCTGCACCGCCCCACCCTCAGGACCCCACTTTGTCCCGGTCGGGATGCCCTGCACCAGCGCCCTCTGCCACCCCCACAGGCTACCCTTTCCTGCCGTGAGCACAAGCCCAGGGATGCCAGGCCAGATACCTAGGGGAGCCCGCCCACACCCTGAGCTCGACGGAGGGTAAGGAGGGGCCCAGGCCCTGGTACCCCTGACCCCCAGCACGGCCCGGCCTGCCCCTCCAGAGTAGCTGGTGCACCCTTTGCGGCCACCTCGGATGTCACCCCCCTGGGGGCACTCATTCCCTCGAGAAACAATTGTTTTTCTACTCTGCCCTCTGGCAGCCCCGGCCCCTGCCCTGCGTCCATCTGCTCTAGGAAAGCGGAAGAGAGTCTGCCCTGTTGCACAGCCCGGAGCGGGGGGGGGGGGGGGGGGGTCCCCCTGGGGCGCTGGCTTTGAGAAAAGCTGTGGTTACCGAGACAGACTGCGATTCTCCCAGAAAGCCTACTTCCCTCTCTGCTTGGGCCACTAGAAAACCCCTCAGCGGGGCAGCTCCTGCCTCTGCACGGAACCCCCACCTTGTGCTGGAGAGCTCGGGTCCAGCCCCGCCGCTGGGAGAGGAGATGCACCCCAGCTAGGGGGAGGGCGTCTGGGGGGTGGGACACGGGGCAGGAACCCGGGAAGGAGCCCCGGATCGCCTGGGGGCAGAGGCCGGGCAGGAGGGTGATGAAGGGGGCCCAAAGGAGGGCTGTCAGAGGAGAAGCCCAGGTCGGGAGGAGACGGTGGCTTTGGTCAGAGCCAGAACAAAGCCACAGGCCCCTCAGGGCTGTGTAAGCAGGATGGTCAGACCTGGGAGAAGGGGTCCCTGCCATCACAGACTCTCTCTGGGCTTGACGGCCAGTCCAGGAAAGAGGGCGACGCAGTTGGAGAGATTCCCCCAGGCTGGCGCTGGGGTGCCCATGACTCAGACGCCGCGCAGAACCAGGCAACCGGGGGCGGCCCTGGACTCTGGGCACCGGCTGATAGTCACTCTGTGGTGCCTCCCAGGAAGGGAGAGGCCCGGGCCAGAGCACGCCCCGTCTCCCACACAAGCTCGCCTGGGTCCAAAGTCCACTCTGCGGGCCAGGTGCCACCAGGCCCCTTGGCCTTGAGACTAGGCTGGCCCTCCCTGCAGGGCCCCACTCACCAGAGTGCCCCAGTCACGGCGGCGACCCTGCCCGCTGGGCTGCTGGCTGCGGTTCTGGCCAAGGGAGCCGGGAATGAATGGAATGTTCTCCCGGCCTGGGAGGGAGCTCAGGCGGCAGGGGCGGGGCAGGGCCGGGGGGGGGGGGGGGGGGGGGGGGGGGGGGGGGGGGGGGGGGGGGGGGGGGGGGGGCGGAGCCAGGCCAGCCAGAACCCAGGCCACCCGGGGCAGTCCGGATGGTCCCGAGTGGACCCAGGTCCCTCTGCTGGCCCAAAGCACCTGGTCAGAATTTGAACCCAGAGCCAACCAAGTGAGGGAACACTGGGGGTACCCCTTTTCTGAGAAAGCTCTCGGTCCTGACCCAGGGCCCTCCCGCAGCCCTGCTAGCCCACACCTCTGCAATCCTGGTGCACGAAAAGAATGCTGTGGGCTTTCTCTGGTTAACGGTCCACTCGACCGAGTCCCCTGCGGCCAGAGCCCAGCCTGGTCCTCCACCCCAAGGCCCCCAGGGCTGGCTAACCTAAGTGCTCAGTGAATACCTCCTGTGTGGTCAAGGAGCTGGCCCAGATACCAAGCCGCTGCCCAGTCCTGTCCCTCCCCACCCCCTCCACCACCCCAGGCAGCAGGCCAGGGCCAAAGCTGGGCTGCCTGCCCCAGGAGCCCTTCGGGTTTCGGGCAGGAGGGGCAGAGGGAGTCTCACCCCACCCCCGGGAGCCCAGGCCACTCCGGCTGGTGGCTGGTGGGAGGGGCTGGGGGCTGGAGCCCTCTCCATGGGCGGCAGCTCCCTTCCACTTCCCGAACAAACAAAGCTTCAGGTGACCTGCCCGGCCAGGCCCAGGAGCAAAGGGTGACCCACCTGACCAGAGGCAGAGCTCAGGCCCGAAGCAGGCCAGGCAGGAAGCTCCAGGCAACCTTCCTGCCGCTGGAGTTCCTGGAATGGGCGCTTCCTGTTTTGAAGGTGGCCAGACCCCTGCTTGCCCGGCAGTGGGCAGCGGGGATTTCCTCAGGGGCATCAAAGGGCCTTCCTGGCCGGAGGCCGGAGGTGTACTTCCAAGAAGTCACATCAACTCCGGCCTGCTGCTGGCCCAGAAGGCGTCTGGACAGACGCCCCTCCCCACCAAGCCCAAATTCCCGGCCCTGCTGTTCCCAAACCCGGGACCTCCAGCGCCCAAACATTGCCGGGTCTCACTGCAGAAACCCCCGCCCAAGCAAAACCTGGCGCAGGGAACTGGGGTCCTGGCAGCGGCCCCCATGGGCACGGCACTTGGGTTAGATCAGGCATGTTCACGCGGGTCCCGGCTGGACCAGAGCCCCAGCACCACGCAGCCAGGGCACGGCGCCTCCAGCCGCCCCGTGTGGCTGTAGCTCCCCCTGCCTTCCCCAGGGGGGGCCCAGCCCCCACTCACCACGCTCCAGCAGTCCAGCTCAGTCTCTGCTCCCCGCTGGCATCAAAATTCTCTAGGAAGCAAAGGAGAGACAGTGGTCTCACCACAAGCCTGACCTCCTTCCACCTGTCTCCTCTGCTCCATGTTGCGGGGGGTGGGGGGGAACCGGTCCAGGGGACCCCGCTGGCCTCTGCCATCCTGCAGCAGGAGACCCCCAACCTCCTCTGCCTCCTCCATGCCCAGCACCCCACTGAGGCACATACGCCTCCTCCCTGTCCTTCCAGAAGACAAGCCAGACAGTCCCCCCTCTCCTCTGCTCGAAAAAGGCAGAAAAAGGGGAAGGAACCGTTTCTTACCATTACAAGCCTACTGGCACTGTCCGCCTTGTAAAACTAGGTACGCATATCACTCAGGTTAAAATAAAATTGCTTTTAAAAAAACGTGCACACCCATGACCCCTGCAATTCTACTTACTAGCCGTGTGATCTTGGGCAAATCACTTAACTTCGCTGTGCCTCATCTCCCCATCTGCGAAATGGAGACAGTCACAGTGAGCCCCCTCAGGGGTTTGTAAGGGCTAAACGATTCATTCAGGAAAACCCCCAGGAGAGCTTGTTACACTGTAGCGCTTGTTACACTGTGGCGCTTGTTACACTGTAGCGCTCCCCAATGCTGGCTATTGTATCCTCTCCAGGGCCAACACCCCGTGCACCCGCGGGGAGGACCTGTCCAAGGATGCTTCCCGGCACGGTTCGTTACACTGAAGATCTGCCGAGCACCCAGCACCCAGCCAGAGGACTCAGAGAAAAATATGGAAGCGACGCAGGTGGGTGGTCCATGCCGACCCCCCATGGCGCCCAGGATGGCCGTGGCCCAGGATTCTAGGTATGTCCACAGGTGTCTATGTGGGCACGCAGGGGGTTAATTATTGAGCTGTTCTAGAAGCTTTCTTCCTCCAAACAGAAAAGAGTGGGGAAGCCTTGGGGGCAGGGAGGAGGGGACTGGGACAACAAAGTAACCTCATTTGCCACTTCTCGAAAATTTTTATAATATATCCATGCATTACTTGACTAAGTAAAAAGAGAGGTGCATAATCATGATGGTAGCCCCCATCCCCTCCAGCCCTACTCCACCTTCCAGGCCACCAACGCCCCCCCC
>PVJD01012926.1:0-36995 GCA_004026545.1 Mormoops blainvillei | reverse complement strand
CTGCTTTTCTGCTTTGTGGTGCTGTATGGGGGAGAGGGGTCTGACAAGAAACAGTGCTGCTTACTCAGCTCTCGCCCCTTTTCCAGTCACTTCCCCCACTTCCCATGTGTTTTTATCTACCACTGGTGAATGTGGGACCATCTGTTCTGCCGGCCTCTGCTGCTGCTGCCACACCGTGTTCTTTCCACCCCAGCTCCCCGTCTCTTCCCCTCCTGTCCACCTAATGAATAGTTCTTCTTCCCCTCCTGTCCACCTAATGAATAGTTCTTCTTTAAATCATTAGTTGTCAGACTTCCATACAGTTCAATTTTATGGCAGTTCTGGTTTTATTTTGTTATGAGATTAGTTGTGGTCCTTCTTACTGTTGTGTGAGGAGACGAAATGTGTCCACCTATGCCGCCAGCTTGGTAATTACTCTAAAGAGGTAATTTCTTGAAGTTTAGTTGCAATGTAGAATCTTAAACCATATCAATGAACTTTTAAAAAAATCCTCATCCAAGGAAACACTTATTGATTTTAGAGAAAGGGAGGTGGAGGGGGAGAGAGAGGGAGAGAAACACTGATGTGAGAGAGAAATATCAATTGGTTGCCTCTCATATGTGCCCTAACTGGGACGAACCTGCCACCCAGCTATGTGTTCTGACTGGGAATTGAACCCATGACCTTTGGTTTTACTGGAACTGTGCTCCAACCAACTGAGCCACATTGACCAGAGTTCATTGAACCTTTTATACTGTTAAATTACAATCCATGAATGTATCTTGACCTTTGAATAAAATTTTTCACCCACACAAAATTTTGTAACATTATGCATCAGTTCTTTGGAGAATGTTGCTTCACTGAGTTATCCAAGTCTTCTGACATGTTTTATTATACAAATCAGAAAATCACATTTATTAATATCACATCTGATCTCCCCAGAAAAATTCTCTAATTACTGGAAAGACTGTCAAGCTCAAAGTAGTAGATATAAATTTTCCAAAATGCTAGCTTTTTGCTTAAAATATTAAATTTTCATGTTGGCAAAAAAAAATACTGTAAGGTGTTTTTCATGAAATGACAGGCTTATTATCCCTTTATCAGAAAATGGCTGCCAAATACCAAGTCTGAGTAACCATAGTTTGCCTGTCAGTCATAGTCTCATATAAAATTGTGTGATTAATATCCAGAATATGTAAAGAACTAACGGAGCCCAGAAACAAAAAGACAAGCCAATTCAAAATGGGAAAGGACTTGAGTAGACATTACTCAAAAGAAAATATATTAATTGTCATTAGGCACATGAAAGAATGCTCAACATCATTAGTTATCTGGGAAATGGAAATCAAAACCATGAAAAAACTCACACCATTAGGATGGTTATTATCAATCAAATGGAAAATAACAAATTTTGGCAAGGATATGGAGAAATTGCTGGTGGGAATGTAAAATGGTGCAGCCTCTGTGGAAAACAATTTGGAGGTATTTGTTATCATATGATCCAGCAATTCCACTTCTATGTATGCAGGGTGGGGTAAAAATAGGTTTACAGTTGTGAGTATGCCAAGAGCAGAGTTTAGACTTGTATTAGTATTTATTAATGTATTATTTCCCATATGAACAACTGTAAACCTACTTTTGCCCCACCCTTTATACCCCAAAGAATTGAAAGCGGGGACTCAAACAGGTACTTGTATACCAATGCTCATTTTGGCATTATTAAAAATGACCAAAAGGTGGAAACAATTCGGCTGCGCAACAATAGACAAATGGATAAACAAGATGTAGTGTATACACACAATAGAATACTATTCAGCCATAAAGAGGAATGAAATTTGGATACATGCTACAATATGAATAAACCCCCAAAACATTATGCTAAATGAAAAAAGCCAAACATAAAATGACAGCTATTGTATGATTTCATGTCTATGAAATATCTAAAATAGGCAAGTTAGTGGATACGGAAAGTAGAATAGAGAAATTCTTGGGGATCCAGCCAAGATGGGGGTATAGGCAGAGAAGGTTCTCTTCCTTGCACAACCAAAAGAAGAATAACAACCATTTAAAAACAAAAGACAACCTGTACTGCCAGAAAATCAAACTGCATGGAAGTCCAACAACCAAGGACTTAAAGAAACATTCATCCAGATTGGTAGGAGTGGCAGAGACGGGGCAGAGAGGACATGTGGCTAGGCAGTGGCTGGCAGACCAGGGTGGGTGATCCCACATTGGTGCACGGATGAACCGGGAGGAACAATGGTGGACCGAGACAGACCACCACACAAACCAGGGTTTCAGCATGAGAAACTAAAGACTCAAAACCCCTGGCTGTAAAAATCTGTGGGGCTGGCACAGTGGGAGAAACTCCCAGTCTCACAGGAGAGTCCATGGGAGAGGCCTACGGGGTCCTAGAACATACACAAACCCACCCACCTGTGAATCAGCACCCGAAAGAGCACAATCCACTTGTGGGAAGAAGGTAGTGATGGAAAGTGGGGTGAGAGCCAAGCAAGAGGCATTGCTCCTCTGTGACCCATCTCCCACATACAGTGCCACAATGCAGTGAAGAGGGTTACCTGGCCCTGGTGAGTACCTAAGGCTTCGCCCCTCATAATGTAACAGGTGCACCAAGACAAAGAAATATGGCCCAAATGAAAGAACAGATCAAAACTGCAGAAAAAGAACGAAGGGATGAGGAATAGCCAACCTATCAAATGCAGAGTTCAAAACACTGGTAATCGGGATGCTCAGAGAAATGACTGAGTACAGCCACAAAATAAAGGAAGAAACAAAAGCTATACACAGTGAAATAAAGCAAAATATACAGGTAACCAACAGCAAAGGGAAGGAAACTAGGACTCAAATCAACAATTATGGGACAAAAGGAAGACATAAACATTCAACCAGAACAGAATGAAGAAACAAGAATTCAAAAAAAATGAGAAGCTTAGAAACCTCTGGGACAACTTTAAATGCTCCATCATCCAAATCATAGGGGTGCCAGAAGGAGAAGAGGAAGAGCAAGACACTGAAAACTTACTTGACCAAATAATGAAGGAAAACTTCCCTAATCTGGAGAAGTTAAATAGGCTTCCAGGTAGTCCAGGAAGCCCAGAAAGTCCCAAAGAAATTGGATCCAAGAAGAAACACACCAAGACACATCACAATCAAGTTACCCAAGATTAAAGGTAAGGAGAGAATCTTAAAAGCAGCAAGAGAAAAGGAGACAGTTACCTACAAAGGAGTTCCTATAAGACTATCAGCTGACTTCCCCAAAAGAAACCTTACAGGCAAGAAGGGGCTGGCTGGAAAGAAGTATTCAAAGCCATGAAAGGTAAGAACCTACATCCAAGACTACTCTAGCCAGCAAAGCTATCAGATAAAGTACTTCCCAGATAAAGTAAAGTTAAAGGAGTTCATCATCAACAAGCCATTAATATATGAAATGTTAAAGGGACTTATCTAAGACAAAGAAGACGATCAAAAATATGAATAGTAAAATGACAACAAATTCACAACTATCAACAATCGATCCTAAAAAACAAAACTAAGCAAACAACTAGGACAGGAACAGAATCACAGAAATGGAGATCACATGGAGGGTTATGAGTGGGGAGTGGTCGGTGGAGAATGGGGGAAAAGGTACAGGGAATAAGAAGCATAAATGGCAGGCACAAAATAGACAGGGGGAGGTTAAGAATAGGAAATGGAGAAGCCTAAGAACTTACATGTACAACCCATGGACATGAACTAAGGGTAGGGGGAATGCCGGAGGGGTGTTGCATGGAGGAGGGGGATAAAGTGGAGAAAAAAACTGGGACAACTATAATACCATAATCAATAAAATATTCTTAAAAAAAGAAAGTAGAATAGAGGTACTAGAGGCTTGGGGAAAAAGGAAACAGGGAGTTATTGTTTACTAGGAATGGATAGTGAAAAAGTTCTAGAGATGGATGGTAGTAATAGTTGCACAATATTATAAATGCACTTAATACTACCAAATTGTGTACTTAAAATGATTAAAATAGTAAACGTTATGTATATTGTGCCATAATTAAAAAAAAAGCTGCTAGTTTAGCTTACAACACCATATATGTGTTTTTTCCAAGAGAGTACCAGGAGACTTCAGTATGCAATAAAAGTGCTTTATGTTTAATTTACTATGTCATTGAGAATTTTAAGGTATATCCTCATGGATCAAAATATAATAAAATTAATTTTTGTGCTGTTTATTGAGGCCATTTTTAAGGGAAACTGGCTTGTTTTTCTGAAAATATTTAACAGAGAAAAATACAATGTCAACTAGATTGCTTGGTGCTATTGCCTTGATTCATATTAAGTTCTAAGCAGTTTTATCTGTCCTTGTTTTTCCAACATCAGTGCAAATGTCAGTGCAATTGTTCCAGCATAAATCATGAGGTTCAAGAATGTTATTTGACCCTGGACAGGTAGCTCAGTTGATTAGAGTGTCATCCTGAGAAGCCAAGGCTGGGGTCTGGTCCTGGTTAATGTATATACAAAGACCAAACAGTCTTTCATTGAGTGCATCAATGGGTGGAGCAACAGATCGATGTTTCTCTCTCTCTCTCTCTCTCCCCCCAACCCCCGCCCTCTCTCTCTCTCTCTCTCTCACTCACTCAAATCAATAAATAGAAATTAAAAAAGTAAAGTTATTGAATACTCTGAATGTTTCAACATAGAATGTATTTAATACCAAACTTTAACATAAATGATCATGTTTGATGATTATTTGGCACTAAGTCTGGCCAAATACAAGGAAAACACTAAACATCTCTCGCATGTTCCTCTCCAATTACTTTCCTGCTCTATTCTCCAAAAGTAAACACTATCCTGACTTAACTCTTTTTTTTTTTATGGTTCTATTACAGTTGTCCTAGTTTTCCCCCATTGCTCTCCCCTGCAAAATTCTGTAGCCCCTTTTTTTTTAAATTTTTAAAGATTTTATTCATTTATTTTTAGAGAGGGGAAGGGAAATAGAGGGAGAAAAATTTCAGTGCGTGGTTGCCTCTTGTACGCCCCCTACTGGGGACCTGGCCTGCAACTCGGGCATGTGCCCTGACTGGGAATTGCACCAGCGACCTTTCGGTTTGCAGGCTGGCGCTCAATCCACTGAGCCACAGCAACCAAAATTCTGTAACTCTTAATGGTTTCTTTTAATAAATAGAAATTTTAGATTTTGAATTAATCCATTTTGCCAGTCTTTTCTTTGGTTGTTGGCACTTTGTATTCTTATTTCCAGATCAGAATTAATATAAATTGTAGGAACAATAATAATGTATTTGTAGAATAGGTTACAGTTTATAATATGCTTCTATCAGTTCCATCTGTAAGCACCATGTCAGGAGCATTGTATGTGAACGGTGGCCCCTGGACCTGTGTGTCATACCAGGCCATGCTGTGGACCATGTGTTTTGTTCACAGGAACTAGTAGGGGCTCAACAAACACCTTTTGAATTAATTTGCTGCATGAAGAAGGCAGCGGGTAAACATCTTCTGGTCTTGAGGAGGGATGCAGAGAAGGAAACTTTCCTTGGGTTAAAAAAAAGAATGGAGGAAAAGGAAATTAGGACAACCTTAATGGTATTAAATGATAATAAAAAAGACCCCAGAGGGTTGTTACGCATTTATAACCTTGGAAAAGTTGCTCTTGTAGAGGAGCTAAAATAGGTCAAACACTTTTAATGTACTATCATGCACGAGTTGAGAAAATTACTAAAAATGTCTTTGCTTCAATGTTAAACAAATGAGAGACTGGCAGTAAGTGTAGCTGCAAAGTACAGGGAAGAGAGGGATCGAGGGAGGGAGGAAGGAAAGAGGGGAGAAGGGAGAAAGACAGGCACACTCAGGAACAATGATTTTTCTTCCAGGGTTGTTATGTTTTGAAGGCTGTGAAATGAAGGGTATCACTGCTACTTGTAGGATGGGGATAATGAGAAGTCCCTCTCAGGGTTGTTGTGTATCTTAAATGTGATCACTTGGAAGGATTCCTTGTACGTAGTAGGTACCATGTTTCTTGTTGGGTGAATTTCAAGAGACCGTCTGCAGTGTATTTGGAGGTGAGGTAGAAATTGAGAAGTTAATGTTACAGGCATTGTGTATGTTTATGTTCCCATCAGATATGGCCTCTTCTACCTCCTGATAATTAGATTGGCTTGGGCCACAAGTTGGGTCAGAGTTCTTTTTCAGTGTTTTAAGTGGAACTAGCAGAGAAAAGACACTTTTCCTCTGTTGTGGAGTTGCGGAGATGTGACCTAGAGCTGGAATTGAGGGAGGCCCATGCACAGAAGACAGTGGAGCTGATGCTCACTGAAAGTGAAGATGGATATATGTCCAGGTTCATTTCCCCCTTCTCTCCATTGATCTAATATGATCTCATATAGCACTCTGTTTTGTTGTTTGTTTTTAGCATTTTAATTGTTTTTATTACTCAAATGAAGTTTATTTTTTTAAATTTAGCTTTCCGACTCTGGGCTTGTGCCTTTGATACTTTCACGACGATTTTCTGCTCCTCAATAAGGAAAGCACACTTGATCTTGTCACGGACACATTATCACACATGGACCCACCATAGGCCCTGCTGTTGTGTTTTTTGTTTTAGACAACCTCTTTGGATCTTTAGGTCTCACAGCACGAACTCCGCGAAGTCAGCCTGGGCACACACCACATGCAGATTTGGGTGCTTTCCCTACCTTCTTGGTATAAAGGTAATCAATTCTGTTACCAGAGGTCTGGGACAGCCTACTTTTGTCAGAAGGTGTGTCGTAGGACAGCCTTCAACAACAGTATGTCAAATGCTGGACCATTGTGAATGCCTGAAGACAACATCCCCAGAAGAGCTAATACGGTCCTCTTTCTGGCTTAAGCTAGTTCAAGTTAGGTTTTTACCTCTTGTAACTAAGAAAGTGCTAAAGATAAAAGCAATTTTGGAGTATTTATATTAATTTTTAAGTTCTCTGTTGAAGGTGTCTACGCTAATTTTGGAAGTGATGATGTTATTTATCATTTATTTCTAGCTTTATCTGTGTGGTTTATTTTATTTTTAAAGAGTAGACTGTTTTTCAAAAAGATTTTATTTATTTATTTTTAGAGAGAGGGGTAGGGAGGGAGAAAAAGAGGGAGAGAAACATCAATGTGTGATTGCCTCTCATGTACCCCAACTGGGAATTGAACCAGTGACCTTTTGGTTCACGGGCTGGCACTCAATCCACTGAGCCACATCAGCCGTGGTTGTGTGGTTTATTTTAATTTGAAAAGCCAATTTAGAAATATCACCAGATTTTTCTTTGCATTAAGATGGAATACATTAAAACACAATTTTTTAGATACTATTTTGTAGCTTTCTATAACCGCAGTATATCACATTATTTATTCATTGTCTTCAATAGAGTAACAGCATGCTTAAATGTAATTTTATGAGGTATAACGGTTAAGTGAGTACAGAGTTTTTAGCCGAATTTCAGTCTGGTTTTCCCTCATGGAAATATGATCATTGTAGGAATTTGCATGACCTAGCACAGTGATTTGAGAGGTAATTCAGAAGAGTTTTTATATTACACTAATGTATTGAAAGAGAAAAATGTCAGATTCCTGGATCCAAATGATAGAAGCCCCAGATACTATAGGAGAACCAAAGATTTGAGAGCCTGTCATATTGATTTTGAAAGCTAAAGCAATGAAATTGTTTCTACTTGGACAGAACCTTTATTATTTTATTCATCTCAAACAATAACTACTACTACTGATTATTGTCATTAACTTTTTGTTGAGGTATAACTTCATACCATAAAATCCACCTGTTTTTAGAGTAGAATTCAATGACTTTACATAGTTGTGCAACCATCACCACAATCCAAATTTAGAACATTTCTGTCATTCTAAAAAGATCCTTTGTGCCTGTTTGCCGTCACTTTCTGTTCTTACCCCCTATTGAGCAATCAGTAGGTCACTCAACTGATAATCTAGTTTCTTACTCTATAGATTTGCCTTTTCTGGATAGTTCAAGTAAATGGAATCATACAACATTTTTTTTGGTGTCTGACTTCTTTCATTGACAAAATTTTTGAAGTTCATCCATGTTATAGCACATACCAGTACTTCATTCTTTTTTGTTGTTAAACCTCATATCATCATATGAATATTCCATATTTTGTTTACCCATTTATGAATTGATAGACCTTTGAATTTTTTTGTAGTTTTTTTTGTTACTATATTTACCTATAGGTCTTTGTGTAGATATATGTTGTAAATTCTCTTGAGTAGATTCCAGGAGTAGAATTGCAGGGCTCTATGGTAAAAATTATGTTTAACTTTAAAAAAAAAAGATTTTATTTATTTATTTTTAGACAGGGGAAGGGAGAAAGGGAGAGAAACACCAACGTGTGGTTGCCTCTCACATGCCTCCTACCGGGGACTTGGCCTGCAACCCAGGCATGTGCCGTGGACTGGGAATCGAACTGATGACCGTTTGGTTCACGGGCTGGTGCTCAATCCACTGAGCCACACCAGCCAGGGCTATGTTTAAGTTTTTAATTAACTGCCAAACTGTTTTCCCAAGACACTGTACTATTTTACATTCCCATTGGTGAAGTATGAGGATTCCTGTTTCTCCACATCCTTGCCAACATTTTTTATTGTCTGTCTTGTTGATTATTGCCATTCTAGTGGGTGCGTATACTGGTATTTCATAGTTTTAATTTGTGTTTCCTTAATGACTAATGATGCTGAGCATCTTTTCTTTGTCCATTGGCATTTATATAACTTCTTTGGTTAAATGCCCATTCACATTTTTTTTTTTTGCCCATCTTCAATTGGGTCATTTGTGTTCTTGTGATTACTGGTTATTTTTAATGGTTCCCAGATTTTGAAGAGGTCTGATATTATCATGATCAGAATAGGTGGGAAATCGGGCAAGTGTCCAGGTTCCTGTTTATGTACTGCAATGTCTATGGAACTAAAATAGGGGGAGGTATTTAAACTTTTTTTTTGTTGTTACAGAACAAAAGAGGCACTTGTCAGTGGTGGAATTTTGTAGAAATTTAGGAGTGTGGGGAAACCATTATGGGATGCTGAAAAAACTGCATCATCATGGTTAAGCAGAGCAGACACCCTTGTTATTCTAAACAGGAAAGCAATCCTGGAGAGATACTAGCACACTTCCTTAACCCATAGACACTGATTAATGAATACATAATAGTTCTACCTTAGTTTGAAATGTTCCTGGATTTTATTTGGTTTATAATTTGATAACATTTAAAGGGAATTATTGAGCAACTTTTGAGTTATTTATCACTGTTAAATAATAACTGCGAAATGCTTTATTAACATAGGGGCTCAGAGCAAGTGAAATAGAATGTTTTTGTTATGTACAATTCACTTATAACACTGGGTTATGGGTTGGAAATACACTTATTCTACTTCCCTTGGATTGCTTCTCCTATTTTCTTTTAATTCTTTGTTGTCCTCTGTTATGTGTTACTATTTGTATCCAGCTCTCTGGAAGTGATCTATGGAAACTTAATAAATTATAGATTTTTACTTCTTTAAGGATCATATTCATTATCCCTTTCAAGATTCACATTTTGCTATATAGGGCAGTATAACCTCTGGAGATTTTGATTCCATAGGTCTGAGATGGGGCTTGGGGATCCATTTTTGTGAGGAGAGCATAAGGTGATTCTTAGAATCAGGCAAGTTTGCAAAGCAATGGTGTGGAAAAAAGAGCTGTATGTTTTGGGGCACATAAATCACCTCTTTAAGTTTCAATTTTGTTTAATAATAATACTTTATAGGATTTTTAGAGGATTAAAAGAAATAACATATATAAAGAGCAGGGCCCATAAATATTTACAGCAAGCATTATCTATTGTAATTATGTTCCATTTAACAACAATAGCCAGATACATTTGAGCACTTAAGGACAATGATGAAGAAGATTCATGCTTTGCCTTCAAGAAATTAGCAGTGGGATAGAGATGAGATTTTTACTGTGAAGGCAGTAAGCCATATTATCAAATAAATTCAGAACCATTTTTTTGAAGACAGAAAATGACAAGTAGACACTGCTAGAATAGGGGTGCGGGATGAACTTGTAGGGGTGGAGTAATGTGGGAACTAGGGATGAGAGGGACCCAGAGGCAGGAAATAATAAGACATCTTCATAAAACAGTGAACAGTTCCATTGCTCTCTTTCACAAGGCAAACTTGCAGCAGTGTCCGAAGATAAGGGTAGATAGGTTGCGTTTTGAGAGATTGAAGCAGCTTGGCTTTTGTCTCAACTAAAGATTTTGCACCGGAGAATGATTAGTCTGGTAATAGTGTAAGGGTAAGAATTGATTCCGGGTGGAAATTAGGAGGTTACTTCAATACTAATAGTAATTCAATAGTAATTATGGATTTGATAACTGGGTATTTATATCAAAACGAAGTGCAGATACTTTAAAAATACATTTGAAAGGTGCTGTGTATAATTTCTACAGTCCAGGTAAATTAAAAAACACATTGTCCACATTAAGGAATTTTCATATTACATATTTCAGTAGCTCTTAACTTTGAGAGCTAAGAGGCGGCGGGAAGTGAATAGAGCAGCGTCCTAAGCGAGATGTGCCCTGGGCAGACCGGGCAAGCACCGCAGCCGTAGCGGGCGTGTGCAGGAGCAGGGACGCGGACGAAGGTGCGCGGCAGCTCCGGTGTATCGCGAGAGTTGCGCAGGCTGAGCAATCGCAGCAGTCAATTCCCCCACCCTCCCGGGAGGAGCCAGCAGCCCTGAGATCTCCAAATTCTGAGCTCTCATCATGGCGGCGGCGGCGGCCGCGGCGGCCGTCGGGGGGCCGCAGCCGCCCCAACCCGAGCTGCCTGCTCCCGGGCTGGCCCTGGACAAGGCGGCCACCGCCGCGCACCTGAAGGCGGCCCTTAGCCGGCCGGACAACCGGGCAGGTGCTGAGGAGCTGCAGGCACTGCTGGAGCGGGTGCTGAGCGCTGAGCGGCCGCTGGCCGCAGCTGCGGACAGCGAGGAGGCGGCGGCGGCCGGCGGCGGAGGCGGTCCGGGGGCGGCCGAGGAGGAGGCCCTGGAGTGGTGTAAGTGCCTTCTGGCGGGAGGCGGCGGCTACGAGGAGTTCTGCGCGGCGGTGCGGGCCTACGACCCTGCGGCGCTCTGCGGCCTGGTCTGGACAGCCAACTTCGTGGCCTACCGCTGCCGGACGTGCGGCATCTCCCCTTGCATGTCGCTGTGCGCGGAGTGCTTTCACCAGGGCGATCACACTGGGCACGACTTCAACATGTTCCGCAGCCAGGCCGGGGGCGCCTGTGACTGCGGGGACAGCAACGTGATGCGGGAGAGTGGGTGAGTGGAGCCCTCCCCCGGGGCGGGGGGCGCAGCGGGAGGTCTCGGCTGGGGTTTGGGGAGGCCGGGAATGGGGACCTGGGCGCCGATCCTGAGCTGTCACGGGGAAGGAGTGGGGGAGGGTGCAGCCACATGGGGATGGAGGTGTCCGAGCTGTCGGCGGTGGAAAGGGTTAGGAAGGAGGGGAGAGCGGAGAACATATTTAAGGAACCCGGCTGTGAATTTTCGGGGAAGCCAGGGCGAGTGAATGAGAGCGAGGAAAGAACCAGTGCGTGGGGTAGGAGGAGGAAAAGGATACTCTGGTATCGAGCTGTCAATTGTGTACTTGGTGGGAAAGGCTTTATAAAGCTACTTGGTTCTGGGAAGAAATGATGATGTGATTTGGGTTGGCTGGGAGGGGTATTTGGACCGAATTAGGTCGCAGAATGATGAGAAGCGGGGAGGTGGTCTTGCAACGGCAGGGGCGGACAGCTTGGGGAAAAGGACTTCTGAACTGTCAGTGTGACTCTTTATGAGAGAAGGAGCGCTTGAGCTTATGGGGGTTGAGGGAGGAGGGAATGGGAGGGGCCTGCATGAAAAGTGACGAGCTGTCAGTGGAGTATTCGGTGTGTTGGAATGACATCTAGAATTGGGCTACTGAGCAGTCAGTTATAGAAATACCCTCCATACTAGAAGAACAAACAAAACGAATTAGGAATCAAATGTTAGCTCTTCTCCAGTTAAAAGGGCACCTTCTTCACTGCCTAATACATGCCATCTTTCTGAAAGGAGACACTCAACAAATGCTTTAATAGAGCAAGGTACCAGGGTGTTCAGACTGAGGACAAAAAACATTTTAGAGGTTGTAGTGAGTTAAAGAGTTAGTACATGGCTTGGCTTGGGTCATGATGTCCATGTCTACGGAAGCCCTGGAAAAAGAAAAAAACTTAGTGATTGAGAGGAGCTTTTAGCTGGGCGGTAGCTGAAAGAACGTTAGCAAATCCAGTTACTCAAGTTTTTCAAATTTTAGGTCTCATAGAGTATAATCCCTTTAGAAATGGTCACTGTTTTCTTTTTGGAGTACTTGTAGGATACTGTTATTCTAGAATGTTTGTAACTACTAGGTGAAAGCAAGATTCCTAGGATATTAAACATGAATAAGATATTGACTGACTTACTCCTTAAATAGATAAGGAGTTAGAGGAGGCTTCTCTGCAGAGGGAGTACGAGGGAGTAAAAGGCTTCAGAAGGGAGGTGTTTTGAGATTGCTACTACTACTGATAGTGTTACTAATAACAGCAATAATAGCTAACAGTTGCAGCTAACATTCAAGAGCATAAAGTGTAAGACTGACACTTTAAAAATACTTTTGAGCCCTGACTCGTGTGGCTCAGTTTGTTGGAGCATCGCTCGGTACACCAAAAGATTTCAGATTCAATTCCTGGTCAGGGCAAATACCTGGGTTCTGGGCCCCATCCCCGGTTGTGGTGCCTGTGGGAGGCAACTGGTTATTGTTTCGCTCTCACTTTGATGTTTCTCTCTCTCTCTCTCCCCTTTCCTCTTTCTGTAAAAGCAATGAAAAAGATGTCCTTAGGTGAGGATAAAAAAAAATACTTTTGAAAAATAATATTTGAATAGGAAAAAGAAATATAGCTAAAAAATAAAAAAATGAAAGATAACACATGGTTTGAATGTCCCTCTCATCTTGTTTCCCATCTGCTCAGTTTCTCTTAGTGTAAAAACCGGCAAGGATGAATATGTATGTATTTTGATTTTTCAGTCTCTTATGCAACATATAACATACCAATGCACTGTTCTATACATCCTGCATTTTTCACTTATCTAATACATCTTTCCATGTCAGTAAATTAGTGTACTCTATTTAAAAAAAAACAGCGGCTGCATAGTGTTCCATGTCATGCATTTGCCAGACTTTATTTAATCATTACTTTTGATGGATATTTGGGTCCAGTATGAGATAAAAAACGGGGTATATCTATCTTTTTATACCTGTGCAAGAATATCAATGGGATAAATTCTCAAAAATGAGATTTCCAAATTGACCTCCATAAGGCTTAGTACAAAACAGGGAATGAGATTACCTATTTTCCAACAGCTTCATCAATAGTGTTATTAGAACTTTGTTTTTTTATCCATCTATTTGGTAAACAGTGGTCAAATATTAACTGCTTTACATGATTTAACTCATTTGATCTTCAACAGCACTGAGATTATTACTCTTATTATCCCCATTGTACAGAAGAGGAAAGCGGGGCACAGAGTTTTAAAAAAGGCGCTCAGGATTACGCAGATAGTAACGTAGGCATGCCGGCTCCGGAACCTGACCGCTCTGCACTTCTCTCCCCTGCCTCTACAAATAACATTCTTATTTGTACTTCCATTTAATACTGTGTGAGTGTTTTTTTTTGAGTATGCCTTTCTTGTTTGGGCCTTTTTTAATTCTTTTTAAACTTACTTAAAAAAATATGACAGGCATTTTAAAACTTAGAGGAAAGAATTGAAATAATTCTTTACTGATATTTAGTCATTTTTACTTTCTAGACTAGTTTAGCATTTAGGAGATCCTCAAAGAACTAGGAAATAATATTGATTCTTTCCTGAATTTTGGAACACTGGTAATTATCATGTTGATCTGGGTGAGAAGCAAATCTGATCTCTGATTATGATGCTTCAGTGCAGGAGTGGAACTATGTTAGTGAGTTTCTTTGAAGGTACTCACCCAGGTTTAGGACATCCGGGATGTAGATAGTCCACATACTAATGTTATAGCATTTACTTTTACCGATATCTCATAGAAGTTATTTTTACTCAGTCTGGCAACCCTCTATGAGTTGATATGTAGTATTTAAAGATTTATTATGGTGTCTCTGAAATGCAGAACTATTGCCTGTATGTGCCAGCAGTTTCCATATTCAAATTCAGAAAGGGCAATAGTCAGCAATAAACAGTTTTGTGGCTATATGATTATTGTGAAATTTTTATAGCTCACTGCATTGGACAGAATAATACTTCTGGGCTACACATCTAATCTACTGCTTTGAGAGACACAGGTGAAGTTAGCCCACACTGCAAGTTAAAAGGCTGTCTCTGGAACCTTTTTAGAACTGGAAACCATCAACAAATTATATCGGTGTTCCTGGTGAGCAAAGCTGCATTACCCTGGCATGGACAGAATGTATTTAACTTTTTCTCAGCTTTTGATATTTCTTAAAATCCTTTTAGGTTGCTAAAGATTGGAGATGTGTTGATTTGGGGTTTTTTATTCAAACTGCCCTAGAAGTTTGTAAATCCTATTGTTCAATAAATTTTAAGGACGGACTTGACTTTTCTCTGTGCCTGCGTTCTTAGTAAAAGAGAAGAAATCCTCCTGTGCTTTAACCCTTTTTCCAGATGTCTGACTGTCGTGGGTGGGACTGGAGATGGGGAAAAATCTTGGATCCCTCACCACCTGTATTATTGTTTAATTTTTAAATTTGTAATTATAGCAATATGAGGGGTGGATTCAGTAGTATTGATATAATAGATGTGGTGATATTAACAGGTATACAAAGCAAAGGAAGAAAACAACTGAATTCATTTGTGGGATGAGATCACAAAAGCTATGGAAACTATATATTAAAAACTGTATGTATAACATAATAGTTTTGCCACTAATGAGTAAGTGCAGTCATTGTCACAAATGCTTTATAGATGGGTCAGCCAAAAAAAAAAAAAGTAATGGGAGATGTAAATAACGTCTAACTGGTTTGGTGATCCGATGGTAACCAGAATTTGGAATTTTAAATATTTAGTTATCAAATTTGATTCAGAGGATGACCATTTTCATGTCCTATCGTGCATGATAGATATTTTTGCCTCCTTGCTGGCTCTCCATTACAGATTCTAAGGTCCTTAAAAAATAGGAACCTTATTTAGCTATTACCATATTTTACCATGTATAATGCAATCCCATGCATAATGCACACCACGTTCTGGCATAGACTTTCAGGAAAAAAATCTTTTGTTTTAATTTTTTAATTCCATTACTTACTTATTTATATTTAGATACTTGTTTTTTGTATTATAAAGGAATTTTAGCATTTATTTCTGAACATATTATAGTACAAGAAATTTTATGTAACAGTAACAGAACACAAGAACAGATACAAGGTATTTCAGGCACCACTCATGTTTGATGCATATCCTTATTTTTCCCTCAAAAAATTGGGCAAAAAATGTGCATTATACACAGCAAAATACGGTAATCCGATTTTGGCACAGTTTCTTGCACTTAATATGTGCTTAGTAAATGTGGGATTTCATTGGATAAAGTAGTGGCTGTTACGCCTGAAGATGTGGTCTAAGATGACAGTGCTTCAGGCACTGATTATTAAATCCATGACATCTTTTTTCAAAGTACTTCAGGGATAATACTACTTCTTTCTTAAATTCAAAAGTAGTACATATTGGTCATAATATAAAAATAAATGGATAAACTAGAAAGTAAATGTTCCTGTTTCCTCCACTGTACTCCTCAGTGAGACATGTTCCTTACTTTCTTTGGAACTTTGTTATACATTTAAAAGATGTTAGTTATAATTTACTCGGCATTTATAGATATTTTATTGTGGGAAGTTTTTAGGTTATTTGTTCTGTGGCAATGCCAGAAATGGAAGTAGTGAATGTCTGGTTGAACAGTGTCATACTGTCTGTATTTTGCAATTTACCCCTTAACATATTTATTGGACACTGTCTTGTTTTTCTTTTCTTTTTCGCATTTTTAAAAAAGATTTTATTTATTTATTTTTAGAGGGGAAGGGAAGAAGAGGGGGAGAGAAACACCAATGTGTGGTTGCCTCTCACGCACCCCCTACTGAGGACCTGGCCTGGAACCCAGGCATGTGCCCTGATGGGGGATTGAACTGGCAATCCTTTGGTTCCCAGACTAGCACCCTATGCACCCTATGCACCCACGCCAGCCAGGGCTGGACACTGTCTTGTTAGTACATATAGAACTGTTCTATTTTTTTTAAAGTTAAATAGTATTCCATAATATTTTCATATTTTACTGTAATTTATGAATTTAGTTCCCTACTGATAGACATTTAAATTGTTTTCAATCTTGGACTGTTATCTTGGGCTCTTCTAAACACTGTTGCAGACAGAATGCTTATATACACTTTTTTGTGTGTATGAGTGAGTGTATATATGAGGATAAATTCCCAGAAGTTATATTTTGGTTAAAGGAAGTGTGCATTTTTAACTTTGATAGAGTCCTCCAAAGAAATTAATTTACACTCCCACCAACACTATATGAAAGAGCATGCTTCACCACATCCTAGTCAATATATATAATATTATCAGTATTTTTGATTTTGTTGATTGGCTAAGTGACAAGTAATGTTTCATTTGTTACCCCTCTCCCTACTGCCCCTTTCTCCCAAACTGTAGTATTTTGAAGGAAATCTCAGATATCTTATAGTTTAATTTATAAATATTTGAATGTGTATCTCACTAAAGAGATGTGAGCTCTTAAAAATAAAACATAATCTGCCCTGTCTGGGTAGCTCAGTTGCTTAGAGCGTCATCCTGATATGTCAAGGTTGCAGGAAGAATCAGTCAAGGAATGTATAAAGAAGTGGAATAACAAATCAATGTTTTTCTCTCTTTCTCCCCCACTTCCTTTCTCTTTCTCTCTCAAATCAATAAATAAAAATTTAAAAAATAATCCAAATATCCATTGACATATGGATAAGCAAAATGTGGTCTGTACATAAGATGGAATATTATCCAGCCTTTAAAAGGAATGAAATTCAGACCAGATTTAGGACTTCTGGTCAAGATGGCAGAGTAGGTAAATGCTGTGCTCACCTCTTCCCTTGAACACATCAGAATTACAACTGAATTACAGAACAACCATCATTTGAGAACCACCTGAAGACCATCTGAACAAAAGTCCTATAATTAAGGATATGAGGAAGCCACGTTGAGACTGGGAGGAGGGGTATAATGTTGAAGGGGGCAGGTCCCACACCCATGGTGTGGTGGTTGAGAAACAGGAGGGATATCTGGCTATGGAGATCACCACTGAGGAGCAAGGAGCATCAGCCCCATACTGGGCTCTCAGCCCAGTGAGTCTCTGTCAGGAAGAAGAGTTCTTATAACTTCTGGTTTGAAAGCAGGGACTGTGGCTCAGTGAGACAAAGGGCTGCTGGAGTCCCAGGTGTTCCTCTTAAAGGGCCAGTGCATAGACTTACTTGTTCACAGACTCACTTGCTCTGAGCTCCAATTCTGGGGCAGCTGCTCTCAAAAAGTTCCAGGAACCTACAGAGAGGAGCTGAAATAATTAGTTTCAGTATGAGGGCTGGAGAGGCAGGGGTTGGAGTAGCTCACTCCTGGAACAGAGGGCTGGCATTATTTCTTTTTGAGCTCTCCTACCACCCAGCCAGCAGGAACAGGTGGCTGCCAAATTTGAGTCTCCATCAACCTTGTTGACACTGTTCACCGGCCCTGGTGATTCCTGAGACCCTGCACCACCCATCTTGAACACATGGCCTGAACCTCTTTCAGCAGGTTTTCCACACATACAGCCTGTCGACTTTTCATAAAATCTCTCAAAGGTCCACAACCCCCAAACCAGCAGCATATGGCCTTGGGGTGCTCTTTACCTGTTGCTAAGTGGCCTGAGCCTGGCACTAGTTGTGACCAACCTTGGTTAATAGCTTAGCCTCTCCCAGGCACCTCAAGCCAAGCACAGGTTACAACCAACTGCCAGTCACTTTGTAACTCCTCTCAGGTAGCTCTGGGCACAAGCAGTGACTGAACCGGGCCAGCAGTAGACCTCCCCCCTACCCCACCCACCAAGAGTCCCCAAAACCAACATACCTGGTAGGCAGCTTCAGACCACACCAGAACACCACCAAACCAGCTCTCCAAATGACACACCCAAAGAGCAGACTTGGCAGCACTAGAGCCCCACTTAAGGTAATTCCACTTCATGGGAACAGTTCCTGTGCAACAGCTGGTTCTCTGTGTCATGACCAGTCCTCACAGTCAGTATCCTTAGGGTCAGTACCTCCCACTGATGTGCCAACAGTAATCAAGGGCCAACTGCAACAGGAGGGCACACACAACCCACACAAAAGACACTCTGGAGCAGCTGGGTCAGGTGAACAGGGAGACTGAGCCACTGGGCCCCGCTCTGCCAAGACCAGGAGACCTAACAGATCTGCCTAATACACAGAAGCAAACACAGGGAATTAACCAAAACCAGGAGACAAAGATACATGTCCTAAATGAAAGAACAGGATAAAACTCCAATAAAAGAACCAAAGGAAGTGAAGAAAAGGCAATCTACCCGATGTAGAGTTCAAAACACTGATTATAAGGATGCTCAATGAGCTTAAGGAAAGAGTAGGTGAATTCAGTGAGAACTTCAACAAGGAGATAGGAAACATAAAAATAGAGAGAGAAATAATAAAAATAAACCAGTTAGTAGTGAAGAATACAGTAAGTGAAATGAAGAATACATTAGAGGGAATCAGCAGTAGCTAAAGCAGAGATTCGAATCAGTGATTTGGAAGACAGGATAGCGTGAACACCCAATTAGAACAGCAGAAAGAAACAAGAATTTAAAAAGTGAGGATAGTTTAAGGGACCTCTGGGACAACGTCAGATGTACTAACATTCGCATTATAGGGGTGGGTGCCAGAGAGAGAAGAGAGAGAGCAAGTGGAAAACCTATTTGGAGAAATAATAACAGAAAACTTGCCTAACCTGGTGAAGGAAATAGCCATACAAGTCCAGAAAGCACAGACAGTCCCAAACAGATGAACCCAAAGAGGTCTATACCAAGACACATCATAATTCCAATGCAAAAGTTTAAAGACATAGAGAGAATCTTAAAAGCAGCAAGAGAAAAGCAGTTAGATACCAATAAGGGAGTTCCCCTAAGACTGTCAGCTAATTTCTAAATTGAAACTTTGAAGGTTAGAAGGGATTGGCATGAAATATTCAAAGTGATTAAAAGCAAGGATCTACAACAAAAAATACTGTTCCCAGAAGACTATCATTTAGAACCAAAAGAGAGAAAAATAACTTTCAGGACAAGAAAAAGTTAAAGAAGACCATCACCACTAAACCAGTATTACAAGAAACATTAAAGGAACTACTTTAAGAATTAGAAGAAGAAAAAATAAAATAAATATGAATACTAAAATAGCAATAACTACACACCTATCAATAATTACATTAAATGTAAATGGATTAAATGCTTCAACCAAAAGGCATAGGGTGGCTGCATGGATAAGGAAACAAGACCCATTCATATGCTGTCTGCAAGAGATGCACTTCAGATTGAAAGATACCCAGAGACTGAAAGTAAAGGGATGAAAAAATAGTTCACGAAAATGGAAACAAAAATAAAGCTGGAGTAGCAACACTTGTGTCAGACAAAATAGACTTTAAAACAAAGGCTATAACAAGAGACAAAGAAGGATGTTTCTTAATATTAAAGAGATCAGTCCAACAAGAGGATATCACTGTTGTAAATATTTATGCACCCAGCACAGGAGCACCTAAATATGTAAAGCAAATATTGATGGACGTAAAAGGAGAGATGGACAGTAATACAGCCATAATAGGGTACTTTAACAACCCACTGACATCAGTGGATAAGTCATCGCAGACAAAAATCAACAAGGAATCAGCATCTTTAAGTGACACACAAGACAAGATGGATTTAATTGATATTTGTAGAACTATTCACCTCATAGCATCAGAATATACATTCTTTCAAATGCATATAGAACATTTTCCAGGATAGATAACATATTAGGCCACAAAACAAGTCTCAGCAAATTTAAGAAGATTGAAATCATATAAAGGGTCTTTTCCAATCACTGTGGATGAAACAAGAAATCAATTACAAAAAGAAAACTGAAAAACACAAGTATCTGGAGGCTAAATAACATGCTATTAAACAATGTATGGATTAACAACAAGATTAAGGAAGAAATCAAAAGATACCTTGAGACACAGGAAAACGAAAACACAATGGCCCAAAACCCAAAGCAGTTCTAAGAGTGAAATTCATAGCCATACAGGCCTGCCTCAAGAAACAAGAAAATCTCAAATAAACAATCTATACTTAATACCTAAATGAACTAGATAGAACAAACAAAGCCAAAGCACATAGAAGAAAGGAAATTAAATAAAGATCAGAGTGGAAATAAGTTAAATAGAGTCTATAAAAAACCATACAAAAGACCAATGAAACCAAGAACTAGTTCATTGAAAAGATAAACAAAATTGACAAATTTTTAACTAGACTTATCAAGAAGAGAGATGATCCAAATAAGTAAAATCAGAAAGGAAAGGAAAGAAGTGACATCTGCCACCACAGAAATACAAAGGATTATAAGAAAAGACTATGTACTGTTATATATCCACAAATTAGATAACCTGGATAAGAAATGGATACATTTCCAGAAACATACAATCTTCCAAAAGTGAATAAAGAAGAAACAGAAAACCTGAACAGACTCACCAATAAGTACTAATGAAATGAAACAAAGTCCCAACAAACAAAAGTACTGGACTAGCCTGGCTGGGTGGCTCAGTTGGTTGGCGTGTTGTCCTGTACACTAAAAGGTTGTGGTTTTGATTCCTGGTGAGGGCACCTACCTAGGTTATGGGTTCAATCCCTGTTCGGGGAGTGTATGGGAGACAACTGATCAATGCTTCTCTCTTTCTCTTTCTCAAATCAATAAACATATCCTTGGGCTAGGATTAAAAAACAATCCTGGACCAAATAACTTGACAGGTGAATTTTACCAAATATTTAAAGAATATTTAACACATATCCTTCTCAAAATATTCCAGAAAATTGAAGAGGAGGTAAGGCTCTCAAGCTTATTTTACAGGTCCAATGCTACCCTGATTCCAAAACCAGACAGATACATTACCAAAAAAAAAAAAGAGAGAGAGAGAGAAGGAGAAATATAGGCCAATATCCCTGATGACCATAGATGCAAAAATCCTTAACAAAATATTAGCAAACCAAATTCAGCAACACATTAAAAAGATTATACACCATGTTCAAGTGAATTTATTCTTGGGATGGAAGGTTGGTTCAATATTCACAAATTATTTAATGTGATATACCACATAAACAAAATGTAAGAAAAAAATCTTATAATAATATCAATAGATGCAGAAAAAGCATTTGACAAAATCCAACATCCATTTATGATCAAATGTCTCAGCAAAATAGGGATAAAGGGAACATACTTCAACATAATAAAGGACATAGATGACAAACCCACATCTAACATCACACTGAATAGTGAAAAACTAAAGTTGTTTTCCTTAAGGTTAGTTCAACATGGTCTTTGAAGTCCTAGCCACAGTCATGAGACAAGATAAAAAAGCATCCGATTTGGAAAGAAAGAAGCAAAACTGTCAGTATTTGCAGATGACATGATACTATATAGAGAGAACTCTAAAGATTCCACTAAAAAACTGCTGGAACTGATGAATAAATTCAGTAAGTAGCAGGATACAAAATAAATATACAGACACTTATTGTATTTTTACATGCCAATAATGAACTATCAGAAAGGGAAACTAAGAAAAAATCCCATTCACAATTGCATTAAAAAGTACCTTGGCATAAATTTAACCAAGGGGGTAAAAGACCTGTACTCAGAAAGTCATGAGACATTGAAGAAAGAAATGGAAAATACAAACAAAAGGAGGCATATACTGTGCTCATTTGTAGGAAGAATTAACATGATTAAAATGTCCATGCCCTGCCTGGTGTGGCTCAGTGGATTGAGTGCCAGCCTGTGAACTAAAGGATCGCCAGTTCAATTCCCAGTCAGGGCACACGCCTGGGTTGTGGGCCAGGTCCCCAGTGGGGTGCATGCAAGAGGCAACCACACATTGATGTTTCTCTCCCTCTTTTCCTCCCTTCCCCTCTGTCTAGAAATAAATAAAATCTTTAAAAAAAATTAAAATGTTCATACTACTCAAAGCGAACTACAGATTCAATGCAATTCCTATAAAAACACCAATGTCATTTTTCACAGAACTAGAACAAATAATCCTAAAATTTATGTGGAACCACAAAAGACCCCAAATAGCAAAAAGCAGTACAGAGAAAGAAGAACAAAGTGGAAATATCATCATACCTGATGTCTGACTCTGTACAAGGCTGTAGTAATCAAAACAGCATGGTACGGGCATAAAAATAGACACAGGATCAATGGAAATTAATAGAGAGTCCAGAGTTAAACCAATGCCTATATGATCATTAATCTGTGCCAGATAGGGAAAGAATATACAGTGGGGTAAAGACAGTCTCTTCAATAAATGGTGTTGGGAAAACTGGAGATGTATATGCAAAAAAATGAAATTAGACTACTGTTTTACACCACATACAAAAATAAACTAAAAAATGTATTAAAGAGTTAAATGTAAGACCTGAAATTACAAAACTCCTAGAAGAAAACAAAAAGCTAACTCTTTGACATTACTCTTAGTAATATTTTTTTGGACATGTCTCCTTAGGCAAGGGAAACAAAAGAAAAGATGGAGCTACATCAGACTAAAGAGTTTTTGCACAATGAAAGAAGCTGTCAACAAAATGAAAAGACAACCTAATGAATGGGATAAGATATTCACCAATAATATGTCTGATTAGGGAGTAATATCCCAAATATATAATGATCTCATACCACTTAATACCACCCCCCAGAAATCCAATTAAAAATGGACAGAAGACCTGCATAGATATTTCTCCAAAGAGGACACAGAGATGACCAATAGACATATGAAAAGATGCTCAACATCCCAAATCATCAGAGAAATGCATATTAAAATCACAGAATGAGATATAACCTCACACCTCTCAGAATGGCTATCATCAATAAGTCTACAAACAAGTGTTTGCGAGGGTGTGGAGAAAAGGGAACCTTTGTGCACTGTTGGTGGGAATGCCGGTTGGTGCAGCCACTGTGGAAAATGGCATATATGTTACACAAAAAATTAAAAATAGAACTACCGTGCTACTTAGCAATTCCACTTCTGGATATTTATCTGAAGAAATCAAAAACACTAATTTGAAAAGACCTATGCACCCTTATGTTCATTACAATGTTAGTTACAGTAGCCAAGATATGGAAGCAGCCCATGTTCATTGACAGTAGAATGGATAAACAAGAAGTGGTTTATATATACAATGAAATATTACTCTTCCATGAAAAAGAATGAAATCTTACCATTTGCAAAAAGATAGATAGATCTAGAGGGTATTATGCTAAGTGAAATAAGTTAGAGAAAGACAAATACCATATGATTTCACTTATATGTAGAACCTAAAAAACAAAAATAAAACAAACAGAAACAGATTTATAGATACAGAGAACAAACTGACGGTTGCCAGATGGGAGGGGGCTTGAGGGGCTGGGTTAAAAAGGTGAACGGATGAAGTACAAATCAGCAGTTAGAAAATAGTTACAGGGATGTAAAGTACAGCATAGGGAATATAGTTAATAATATTATAATAACTATGTATGATGCCAGATGGGTGCTAGACTTTTTGGTAGGGGGGTGTCAGTTTGCGAATTATATAAATGTTTAACCACTATGTTGTACACCTGAAACTAGTATAACATTGAATGCCAAATGAAAAATAAAAACAAAACTGAAGCAAACAAAATAAAAAACTGAATTTCCAGGAAATGCCTCATTCAGGAGGGTAGTGGGGGAACCATAGAGCTTGCTCCTGATTTAGCCACGTACCAGCTGTGTGACTCTAAACAAGTCAGCTCCCTCCCAGGACCTCAGTTTCCTCCTCTATGAAGTAAGGGGCAAGGGTGGAAATAATGAACCCTCATATCCCTTCCAGTGTCCATCTCTGGTGTGGAGAAGCTGCTAGAGCAGGTGAGATCAGTGGGATTATCCTGGGTCTCCAAGTAAATGTGCTGTTTCAGAGTTTTTTGAGTACCAGGGACAAGTACAAAAATTTGGGCACATTGATTTACCTTTCACCCGGAGTTCTGTGGCTATTGGTCCTGAGTTTGAGAATGAGGCTTACCATATAATTAAGTGTAAGTGACATGTTCCCAGGGCTTCAGGGAATTTAAATGCAAAAATCAGCGGGTGTGCTGGCCTCAAACCCAGTTCCAGTCCCTCTCTGCCCTCCGCTAGCTGTGGTGGGCAGTGGGTGTTGGGGAAGCGTACTCTGTGCTTTTAATTCAAAGCTTGTTTTATTTCTCTAAATGCCTAAGTTGAATATTACAATCCTGAGAAAAGTTTGTAGAACTGATACTTTAATTAGAGACCTTTTGAAATCCTTAACAGTATAATTTATTTCTAGTGATTTCTCAGTATACAACATATAGATTCAATTCTGACCTTAAGTTTAGCTCACATTTCCTTTACAAAAAAACAAAACAAAACAAAAAACCCTCAAACAGATCTCAGATATATCTTGAAGCTGGGTTTCATCCAAAGGAAAATACTTTATTTTTTATTCATTATCTCAGCTTGTAAACTTTTCAGATGTTTGTATGTGAAACTGATGAATAATATTTGCCACTGGAATATTTATAACTGCTATTTCTGGTTCCAGGGAAGTTCTGTTTTAGAAATCTTTATCATCAATAACATTTATCAGTTATGCTGCATGAATTGCTTTAAGCAAAATTAAGAATCTTATTTGCATTTCTACTTTTCAGCCCATCTTATTTGCCAGTCTGTGGACTGCATTTTGGGGCTCAAGTTCAGCCAAGGATTAATAGCTTCACTTCTACGTGCCTATCCTCTTTTTAAAGCTGGATTTAACTCCTGATATAACAGCATTTTGCATGTGTACTTGAGTGAAATTTTTAACCTTGGCCTTTGGTTATTTTGGATCACAGGATCAATTATAAATAAGCCAAGGAATCAGAACATATAAGGCAAATCTATTGTATTCTTAATGATATTTTAAAACATTAGTGGGAAATGAAATAGCCTAAATAGCATATATTGTTTTAAGTAGGATTAATTGTTTTTTATAAGAGCAAAACATTTTTTCTTATGGTAGATGGTGCTATTATAATATTATTTGCTTGAAAGTATTGATTAAAATCATACTATTGAAACCTGGATGGTGTGGCTACGTTGGTTGAAGTGTCGTCCTGTGACCAAAAGGTTGCAGGTTCCATTCCCAGGCCAGGCACATATCTAGGTTGTGGTTCTATCCTTGGTCCAGGTGTGTATGATCCTGGTCCAGGTGTGAACAGAAGGCAACCAATCGATGCTTCTTTTTCACTAAAAGCAATGACAAAATATCCTTGGGTAAGAATAAGAAAAAAAAAATTTTAAATCATGTTATTGAAAGAGATTTCAGCTCGGTGGTTACTGGATATATAATTTGATAAATGGTTTTAGTTAAGTATCTTGTTAGAGAAACATAGGTTTTCTGCATGCTAGAGAACATGTACTGACTGTTTTTGTTTATCCTCTTTATATCCAGTCTAATAAAGATTTTCCTTTCAGACTTCTAGTCAAAGTGGAGGCGTAGGTAAACATGGCTCACCTCCTCGCATTACCACAGCAAAACTTACAACTAAAATACAAAACAGCTATTAGACAAAACAGATTCATTAGAAAATTGAACTGTATGCAAGTTGGACAACCAAATAGTTAAAGAAGTTACATTCATCCAGATGGGTAGGAGGGGTGGAGGGGCAGAGATGCAGAGACACGGAGATGCTGAGGCACAGAGTGGGCGGTCCCACACCCAGGTGTGGTGGATAAAAATTGGGAGGGATACCTGACCAGCAAGAGATTACAGCCCCACACCAGACCTCCCAGCCCAGGATTCTAGCTCCAGGCAGATAAGGCCCCATTACTTCTGGCTGTAAAACTAGTGGAGGTTGGGGTGGCAGAAGAAACTGTGAGATTCTTGGGCGTCTACTCTTGAAGGGCGCATGATGAACTTAGGACTTACGTGACTCACTCTCTCTGGGCTCTAGCACCAGGGAAGCAGCTGGAGGGGCACCAGTGGCACAAAGGGAGAAACTGAACTGTCTGGCATCAGTGTGAGCACCAGGGGGCAGATTCCTCCCAGACAAAACTCCAGAGGCCAGGCAGTGGCCATTGCTCCCCTTCTGAGCCCTCACCCACACAGCCACAGAGAGGCAACACCAAATCTGAGACACCATCAATGTGGTTCACATGGGTTGCCCTGCCCTGGCGATTGTCTAAGGCTCTGCCCCATACAGCTTATAGGTATGCTTTTCTACAATAGGCCACCCTACTAAGACAGGGAGTCAGTCATAGCAGCTCTACCTAATACATAGAAACAAACACAGGGAGGCTGCCAAAATGAGGAGACAAAGAAACACGGCCCAAATGAAAGAACAGATCAAAGCTGCAGAAAAAGAGCTGAACAAAATGGAGATAAACAATCTATCAGATGCAGAGTTCAGAACACTGGTTATTAGGATGCTCAAGGAACTCATTGGGTACTTCAAATAGCATAAAAAAGACCCAGGCAGAAATGAAGGTTGTACTAAGTGAAATAAAGAAAAATCTACAGGAAATCAACAATGGAGTGGATGAAGCTGAGAATCAAATCAACAATTTGGAACATAAGGAAGAAAAGAACTTTCAATTAGAATAGCAAGAAGAAAAACAAATTCAAAAAAACAAGGCTAAGGTGCCTCTGGGACAACTTCAAATGTACCAATATTTGAATCATAGAGATGCTAGAAGGAGAAAAAAAAACTTATTTGAAAAAATAATGAAAGAAAATTTCCCTAATTTGGTGAGGGAAGTAGATCTACAAGTCCAGAAAGCACAGAGAGTCCCAAATAAGATGGACACTAAGAGGACCACACCAAGACATATCATAATGAAAATGCCAAACGTTAAAGATAAAGAGAGAATCTTAAAAGCAACAAGAGAAAAGCAGAGAGTTACCTACAAAGGAGTTTCCATAAGACTGTTAGCTGATTTCTCAAAAGAAACTTTGCAGGCTAGAAGGGACTGGCAAGAAGTATTCAAAGTGATGAAAAGCAAGGACCTGCAACCCAGATTACTCTATCCAGCAAAGCTACCATTTAGAATGAAAGGGCAGATAAAGTGGTTCCCAGACAAGGTAAAGCTAAAGGAGTTCATCATCACCAAATCATTATTATATGAAATGTTAATGGGACTTATTTAAGAAGAAGAAGATCAAACTATGAACATTAAGATGGCAATAAATATATAACTAACAACAATTGAATCTAAAAAACAAACTAAACAAACAAACAGAGCAGAAACAGAGCCATAGATATGGAGATCATTTGGAGGGTTATCATTTGGGAGAGGGAAGGGAGAAAATGAGGAAAAGGTACAGGGAATAAGAAGCATAATTAGTATGTACAAAATAGACAGGCAGATGTTAAGAACAGTATAGGAAATGGAGAAGCCAAAGAACTTATATGCATGACCCATGGTCATGGACTAAGAGGGTGGATTGCCAGAGGGAATGGGGGGTACTAGTGGAGGGGGGCAAAGGGGGAAAATTGGGATCAAGTGTAATAGCATAATCAATAAAATATATTTAAAAAGATGTTCTTTTCAGATAAGGAAGACCTTGACATAAGGAGAGACTGTTCTTTCAGGCTCTTACAGTCCAGGTCATTATACAAGAGATAGAGAATTTCATCCCTATCAATAAGTCCTGTTCTTGATCTAGGCTGAAGTGTTACTGTAATCATGGGGCATTTCATGGGATCATGATCTGAGAAAGTGAAAATACTACCCCTTGACTCATGCTTACAATTAGGAAGGGATGTAGTTGGGAAGGGAATTTCTTTAATTCTTCTTATGTGAATCTCGTAGGATTTTATATTCAAGACACCACCTTTAACCTGCCAATTTATTGATGAAGAATCCCAACAGCCAATAAATAACCTGGAGGATGTAAACATGTCCTTTAAAGTTATAGCAAACTTTTCAATACTTATTTACATTTTTAAGACACAAAAAACCCAGACAAAATATTCACAGTTATTTCTTAATGTCTTCAAACATTCAGTGAGGGTTCAGATTTTCCCAGTTGTCTTATAAGTGATTTCTCAGGGTCAATTTATAATTAGTCTTTATAAGGTGTTTTTCAATTTATAGCTTTCCCCCTGCCCCTGTTTTTTAAATGTTTTCTTTTTTCCTTCTTTTCAATTAGTTGAAGTAACCACATTCTGGGTTTTACCTATTGCATCTCTGTTCCTCTGTTTATTATTTCTGTAAACCAGTAGTGGATCTAAGGTCTTTATCAAATTTTAGGTTCTATTGTTTTTTCTTTTTTTTTTTTGGCAAGAAAACTTTATAATAGTGTTTTATACTTCCTGTTGCATTATAGGAGGAACCACAGAATATCTTCTTGCCTCACCTTTAGTTTAGTGGGTTCAGGTTCATCAGCCTGATTCATTTGTTATAAAGTTACCTATCAAAAAGATTTTAGCAGCTATTGATTTTCATTGTCCAGATCCATTATTTTATTAGTGGTTGCAAAATGGTGATATTTTCATTGAATTAGTCTTTCATATTTTAGTGAGAATTCTTTCTAGTGTACTCAAAGCTTTAAGGATCAACTACATTCACATCCGTATCTCTGGACATGTTTTGCAGAGATCTTATACTGAAGGGGTGTACTGTGGTCAGACAAATTTAGGAAATACAATATGCCGTATCTTCGTGGCTATCTATAATGCATAACATCTTAAGAAAATCCATAGTAAAGAAATTTGTAAGTTTGAATAACCAAAACTTCAATGGTTAAATCCAGGGAAATACTATTTTTGAGGTGTACTAATTTGGTAAATTTTGTCCACTTAATATTCTGCCAATATATACTGATATATTAATATCAGTATGTCAAATTGAATTAATTACATATTTCCCCAAAATAGTTGTATGTAGATTTTTTCTTTCTTTCTTAAAAAAATTGATATTCATATCATATTTTTCTGCCATCAGACATCCCAGCTAATAGTGGCTTAAACATTGAAGACATTTACTGCAGCTCAGGACTAATTCAGCAGCTAATTAGTATCATTGGGCACCCAGGCTTTTTTTTCTTTTGTCACTTAATTTGTGTACTTTTGGTCTTTATTGTCTCATGTCTAGGGGAAAGCAAAGGAATGGATTTTGATTAGATGTCTAACAGTGTTTGCTATTGTCATTCTTTTTATTTTTTTAAATATTTTTATTTATTTATATTTAGAGGGAGAGAGAAAGAGAAACATCAATGTGGGGCTGCCTCTCTAGCGCCCCCTACCGGGCACTTGGCCCACAACCCAGGGATGTGCTCTGATTGGGGAATCGAACCAGCAACGCTATGGTTCGCAGGCTGGCGCTTAATCCACTGGGCCACACCAGCCAGGGTGCTATTGTCATTCTTGATTGACACCTTTCCTTTCCTGCTGCTTACATGTTTTGTACCAAGACCCGTTCTTTTATTTTGTCCTTTTCATTCTCTAATTCGAACGAGATAGAGATGACCTATCATGGAATAGGTTATAATGTGATGAAAGCCTACATCACATTATAACCTATTCCATAATAATTTACTGTTTTCCTGCCTATAGTAATTTCACAGTCCAGTCTAACATAGGCTCAGAAATTCCGCTTTACATATGTCACTCCCTTGCTTAAAATAGCTTCCCATTGTTTATAGGCTGAAGTCTAGAGCCCTTACCTGGTGTCCGAGTTTTCCACAGCATGGTGTTTACCTATATTGCCAACCTATCACCACCGTTGCAGTGAACTCCTGTTCTTTTTTTAGTTCACTGTATATATTCCTGTCTTGGGATTCCGGTTGTACGTTTTCCTTCAAAGGACAGTGGCAAGCTTTACTTTCACTGTTAAGATCATCTGTAGGGGCAGCACTGCTGTAGGCTAAGTGCAGTATGAAATGATAGTGAAGGATTTGATTTTCTGAATTTAAGCAGTTTTTAAAATCCCTGGTTTATATCCTTACAGAGGAACTTTCAATAAAGATTTGATGATGAAGACCTGTGCCATGTCTGCCTTTAATTTGTATCCTCTTCACGGTTACTCAGATTTTTAGTAAATTGGTTAATTGTGTTATATTTTGTGTTTATTGAGTTTGTAGGGAGAGTGTTAGAGCTAATCTCTTCAACTCCATATGTATGTTTCTTGAGAAGGCCATGTATGCAAAGCGGCACCTCCCCACCCCCCAAATGAAACCAAGAGGCCAAAGAATGAAGTACTATAGACAAATCTAGCTTGTTGATTTATAGAGTTTTAACAGGGAAGTTACAGAAACACAGTCCTAGGCAACATTAGGACAAAATGGGTCCCCACACTGTTTATCTCCCAGACCACCTGTTTTACCTTTCCCTAAGCAATGGACCAAGATACTTCAAAAGGAATGCAGGGGTGATAGAAGGAGCAAAGGGACCAGATACTGGGTGCTCTGACACCAGGGTGAGTTAAAAGATAGGTAACATTGAAGGCACCTTGCCCCTGGTGAAGGTCTAAACGGTGGAGGAAGGATTAATGGTAGTTCTTGATTAACCTAGAGCCTCAATAGGGCGAAAGGGGAGTGGCTACAGAGTCCAGGCCAGATTAGTTTTAAAATGAAATAAGCTTTTCAAGATGGAATCAGCTTTATTCTCAGGGTGTGTATGTACTTACATGGATTACTTGTGAACTTTTCTTCCCTATGAACCTGGAGTTTTCTTTACAGCAATATCTAACTCTCAAGTCACAAATTGAAATGAAGGAACACAACATTCCTCATGATTCAAGGGTTTGGAGGAAAAAGACGAGTTGAAATGTTTTGTCTCTTTGTTCATTGTGTTTTTTCATTGCAAATATACTAGAAATAGTGTAGAGAGATTCTACACAGTGTTAAAGATTCTACTTCAGCTAGAAGTGTAATTTTGAGTCATCTTTGAGTATTAGTTACAATAAAGTAATTTGGAAGTCTTGTCAGATTATAATTTAAAAATTTTTTAAAAATTGATTTTAGAGAGAGGAAAGAGGGGGGAGAGAAAGAGAGAGAAAGGGAAAGAGAGAAATAAACATTGATTTTGTTGTTCCACCCATTTATTCGCTCATTGGTTGATTCCTGCATGTGTCCCAATAGGGGATGGAACCTGCAAGCCCTCCCTACCCGCTGCATATGGGGATGAGGCTCCAACCAACTTGAACTACTGTGCCAGGGCTGTAATTATTTTTTCTAATCACTTTTATGTTATCTAATACTCTTTAAAACTATTTTCAACTATAAAACATTTTTAATATACAGAAAAGTACAAAAATAGTATAACAAGTATTTTTGTACTCAACACTGAGATTAATAGATATTAACCTTTTGCCATGTTTGTGTTAGAGCCTTTTTTGGTTAAGAAACTAAAGATCATCTTCTCTTTTCCTTTCACTTTCCCTCCACTGAGGTTACCATTATCCTGAAATTCCTGTGTCATATCTGAGCATGTTCATGTAATTTTATTACATTTAAACTATATATACAATATTTGTTTTAGTGTTAAAATTTTACATGAACCATTTTATATTGTATGAATTATTTTGGAGTTTACCCTTTTCATTGACCATTTTGCTAATATAGGCTGGTTCATTTATTTCTAATTACTATTAAGCATTCCATAGTATGATTAAATCATAGTTTGCCTATTGTTTTTTTCCTCCTGAGGGACAGTTAGATGCTTTTTATTTTTCATTGTTTCCAAAAGGTCTACAGTGAATATCTTTGCCTGTGTTTGTGTGTGTGTGTGTATATATGCTAGAATTTCTTTGCTATGGATTACTAGGAGAGGAATAGCTGGGTCTCAGAGTGTGCTATTCTACGGCATTGTTGATAGTTAAGAATTGCCTTTCAATGTTTTATCCAATTTATTCCCACTTATACTTCCCTCAGGAATTTGAGTTCCTTTTTTTTTTTTAATTATTAAAACTTGGTGAGATGTATATATAAATTCTTGCCAATCTGTTGGATATAAATGTTGTGTATTTAAAATGTGCACTTTCCTGACTACGGTTAAAGTTGAACGTCTTTTCATATGTTTTTAGGACATTTGGTTTCTTCTTTTGTGAATGAACTGCTGGTTCTTATTCTTTGCCTGTTTCGTACTGGGTTTTTGTTTGATCTTACTGAATTTTAAGAATATGATATATATTGTAGATACTGATTCTTGCTTATGTGGATTTCTAAGTTCACCTTTCAGTCTGTGGCTTGTCTTTTTACCTTCGAATATATAATAGTGTTGTAAAAGGTTTTAAAATAACAATACAGTTTTTCTTCTATAGTTTTTATTATTTGTGCCTTTTAAAAGCAATTCTCTCTACCTTGGTTTAAAAAATGTTTATATGTTTTCTTCTAAAAGATTTAAGGTTTTACACTTCATATTTAGGTCTTTAGTCCAACTGGAATCTATTTTCATGTGTAATGTGCGCTTGAGATCTAGTTTTATCTTTTTCAATATGTGGATCCAGCTCTAGCACCATATAGTGAACACTTCTTTCTCTATTGGTCTGTAGTGCCACCTCTGTCCCATACCAACTTCTGTGTCCTAAGCTTTCTGTTGTATTATGTCTCTTGCAATATCATACTACTTTAATTATTGTAAGATTAGAATAAGGCTTGATATGGCAGGATTTCCCTCATTACTCTTCAAAAGAATCTTGGCTATTCTTTGTCCTAAACTGTTTCATTTGAATTTCAGGGTCAGCTTGACAAGTTCTGTGGAAAATTCATGTTAAATATTGACTGGAATCATATCAAATTTGAGCACATTGCTTAAGGAGACATGTACAAGGATATTTATTGTAATACTGTTTGAAATAGGGAAAATTTGGAAACAATGAGATTAGTAAACTGCAGTTTAATCATGCACTGGAATACTTTATAGTAGAATACATATATTGCCATCTTTATGGTATTAAGTCTGCCTATTCATGAGAGTAAATTGTTTTTTCTTTCAACAAAGTAATCTCCACAAATTGCATATCTTTTGTTAGATTTGTCCCTAGATAACTTGTTGGTTTTATTTATACTGTAAATGGTATCATGAAAACTTTTGTCTAATTCCTTATTGTTTTTAAGAAATATTTTATATTACAACAATTTTCAAATGCTGCTGATTTTTTATATTGATCAAGCAACCCTCTGAAGTCTCTTCTAGTAGTTAATCATTGTCATTTAATTTAATTAGAAGCACCATCCAGCCTGGAATTTCCTTGTAGCTTTATTGAGATTGAACTGACAAATAAAATTATATAAATTAAAGCATATAATATGATTTGATATATGTATATATTGCAAAATGAATGCCATAATAAGATTAGTCAATACATTTACCATTTCATATGATTTCCTTTTTTTCTCAGTAGATTTCAAGTATACAACACAGTATTAACTATAGTCACCTTACTGTACATTAGATCACCACAAATTACTTATTTTGTAACTGGAAGTTTGTACCGTGTGACCGATAATTCCTCATTTCCCTCACCCTGCAGCCTCTGGCAACCACAGTTCTATTCTCTGTTGTATGTAGTTGACTTTTTCAGATTTCCACATATATAATGAAATCGTACAGTTTTTTTGTCTTTCTGTCTGACTTATTTCACTTAACGTAATGCTGTCCAGGTTCATCTATGTTGTCACAAATGTCACAAATTGCAAGATTTCCTTTTTTTATTTTAATGGCTGAATGATGCACACATACACACGACCCTTGAACAACATGGGTTTGAGCTGCACAGGTCCATGTATGTGGGGATTTTTTTGAATAAATGCTGTAAATGTATTTTCTTCCTATGATTTTCTTAATAACATTTTCTGTATCTTACTTTATTGTAAGAATACAGTATATAGTACATATAACATGAAATATGTATTAATTTATTGCTAATGTTATTGGTAAAGCTTGCAGTCAATGGTAGGCTATTAGTATTAATAGTTAAATTTTTAGCAACGCAAAGTTATATGCAGATTTTTGACTGTGCTAGGGGTCAGTGCCCCAACCCCCATGTTGTTCAAGGATCAGGTGTGTGTGTGAATTCAGGTCCTCTGCCCACTTTAAAAATCAGATTATTATTATTATTTTGCAATTGAGTTGTATGAGTCTTTAAACATATTTTGGATATTAACCTGTTATCAGATACTTGATTTGCAGATATTTTCTCCCATTTCTTAGGTTACCTCTTATTTCTCTTCTTTCTTTTTCTAGGTTGCCTTTTCATTTCGTTGATTCATTCCTTTGCTGTGCAAAAACTTTTTAGTTTGATGTTGTCCCATATGTTTATTTTTGCTTGTGTGGCTCGTGTTTTTCATGTCATACCTAAAAAATCATTGCCAAGCCCGATATCAGGGACCTTTCCCCCTATTTGTTATAGGAGTCTTATGGTTTTGGGTCTTATATTTAAATTTTTAATCCAACTTGAATTAACATTGTGGGTAGTATAAGACAGTGATCCAGTTTCATTCCTTTGTATATGAATATCCAGTTTTCCCAGCACCAATTATTGAAGAGATTATCCTTTCTTCATTGTGTATTCTTACCTTTCTTGTTGAATATTAGTTGAACATATATGGCTGAATTTATTTCTGGGGTTTCTATTCTGTTCTGTTAATTTATCTTTCTTTTTTTTTTAAATCAATATCATTCTGTTTTGATTAGTGTAACTTTCTGACAGTTTGAAATTAGGAAGTGTGATGCCTCTAGCTTTGTTCTTTCTCAAGATTGGTTGGGCTATTTGGGGTTTTTCTGGTTTCATATGAATTTTAGGGTTGTTTTTCTACTTCTGCGAAAAATGCCATTAGAAGTTTGATAGGGATTGCATTAAATTTGGGTATTGTGGAGATTTTTAACAGTATTATATTAATTCTTTTCATCTATGAACATGGGATAGCTTTACATTTATTTGTGTTTTCTTTCATCAGTATTTTATAGTCTTCAATGCATAGATCTTTCACCTCCTTATTTAAATTTATTCTTATGTATTTTATTGTTTTTGATGCTATATAAATTGGATTTTTTTCTTAATTTATCTTTGAGGTAGTTCATTGTTAATACATAAAAATGCAGTTTAATTTCATATGTTGATTTTGTATCCTAGTAGAACTGGTAATATTAGTTCTAACAGACTTCTGGTTTAGTCTTGACAGTTTTCTATATGTAGTATAATGAATATCATATTGTAAACAGAGACAGTTTTACATTTTCCTTTCTAATTTGGATGCCTTTTATTTTTTTTCTTGCCTAGTTACTCTGGCAAGGACTTCTAGTGCTTTGTTGAATACAAGTGGTGAGAGAGGGCATCCTTGTCTTGTTTCTAATTTTAAAGAAGTTTTCAGTTTTTCATTATTAAGTATGATGTTAGCTGTGGGCTTGTCATATATGGGCTTTATTATATTGCAGTGTGTTCCCTCTGTTCCCAGTTTAGAGTTCTGTTTTTGTTTTTTTTTAAACATGATTGGCTATTGAATTTTGTCAAATTTTTTTTCTGCATGTGTTGATATCATCATATAAATTTTATCCTTCATTTTTTTAATCTGGTGTATCACATCGATAGATTTCTATATGTTGAACCACGGATAAATTCTGCTTGATCATGGTGTATGATCTTTTTTTTTTCAATAGTGCATTATACCTTATTCCATACAGATAATGTACAAGGTGTAAAGCTGGTTATGGAACCTTTTTTTTATTGTTGTTCAGCTGCAGTTGACCCAGTTTTTCCCCTGTTGCTCTCTCCTGCCTTGCCCACCCCCCTCTCTCAGTCAGTCCCCACCCTGTTGTCTATTACCATGGGTCCTTTATACATGTTCCTTGGACAGACCCTTCTCCTTCTTTCCCCTGTTTTTCCTCTTCCTCCTCTCTTCTGGTCACTGTCAAATGTTTGTTCCTTATTTCCATGTCTCTGGTTCTATTTTGCTCATTTGTTTGTTTTGTTCATTAGATTCCTCTTATAGGTGAGATCATATGGTATTTGTCTTTTGCTGCCTGGCTTATTTCACTTTAGCATAATACTCTCCAGTTCTATCCAGGCGGTCATGAAGGGTACACATTTCCTTGTTCCTTTCTGCTGTGTAGTATTCCATTGTGTAAATGCACCACAGTTTTTTGACCCATTCGTTTACTGATGGGATCTTAGGTTGTTTCCAGCATTTGGCTATTGTAAATAATGCTGCTATGAACATTGGGGTGCATAAGTTCTTTTGAATTGGTGTTTCACGATTCCTTGAGTATATTACCAGCAGTGGGATTGCCAAGTCAAAAGGAAGTTCCATTTTTAGTTTTTTTGAGGAAATTCCATACTGTTTTCCACAGTGGCTGCACCAGTCTGCATTCCCACCAACAGTGCACCAGGGTTCCCCTTTCCCCACATCCTCACCAGCACTTGATTGTTGATTTGTCAATGATGGCCATTCTGACTGGTGTGAAGTGATATCTCATTGTGGCTTTATTTTTATTTTTATTTTTGCTTTTGCAATATATGCTTTTTTAAAAAACTATATTTTGTTGATCATGCTATTACAGTTGCTCCTCTTCCCCCATTTATTCCCCTCCACCCTTCACCCCCCTTCCCACCAGCATCACCCCCTCCCCCCCAACCCTTAGTTCACATCCATGGGTTGTAC
>PVJD01012925.1:0-36967 GCA_004026545.1 Mormoops blainvillei | reverse complement strand
AAACACTGTGTGTTTGATTTCTGGTCAAGGCACATGCCTAAGTTGTGGGTTCAGTTCAGTCCCCATTCAAGGTGCATACAAGAAGCAACCAATTGATGTTTCTCTCTCACATTAGTGTTTCCATCTCTTTCTCCCCACTCCCTTTAAAATTAACAAGCATGTCCTTGGGTAAGGATAAAAAAATACAAAAATAAAAGTACGATTTTAACTTTCTCAAGTTTTCGGATTCTGAGTGATGATAATGAGGTACATTGTTGATTATTGGATCTCAATTTTATATGTCCTTCACCATAGAATGAATTCCTTGTTCCGGAGTGATGTTACACAAGTTCGCATAGGATAAATAAGACATTTTATGAACTCTCAGATATTGGTCTTGGCCAAGGAAGCACACAGGAAAGGGAAACCTCTTTGGAAATATGTACTCACTGCAGTAAAGATGAAACGCTGTTCCCTTTTGGTATGAGAGCTGTGCAATAATCAACTTGCCACAGTGTGACTTAATGGTCTCCATAAGAGTTTGGACCACAGTGAAGAATGAGCTTCTGTCTCTGATGTTTACAGTTTTAACATTCATCACCAGCAACAGATAAACCATTCTTGGTGAGAGGGATCCCATGCAACTGGACCCATTTATAGTCTCTACCTGTGCCACCAACCCCAGGTGTCCAAGGACAGAAGCTGGTTGACATACACTAGATAAGCTGCCTTACTCATTACCTTGTTTGGTTCTTTTCCTTCCAGTGGGTGGGTGTTTCCTACTAGACATTGACTGGATGTACAAATATGTACATTCTCATGCTCTCCCAAAGGTTCCATAATATACTTCTTCTCAACACTTTCTTTGAGCTTTTAATCATATTCATTCCACACCCCTTACCAACCAGCCAAGATAATTATCACTTTCCCCAAATCTGAAAACCTTTATTACCAACTACTTCTCCCTTTTTGAAAAATTGATGGCCAGGTATCATGCCCAAAGAACTCCCACATGGAAAGATTTCCTCCAGCTACTACTAACTGCTACTAACTACAAGACTAACTCTGTCTGGATTTATAGTGCAGTGAAAATCCATTAACATCCTTCAACAAAATGTAACACCAACAACATATAATACCAACCATGAACCAACCTGAGTTTGTTGGTATATTTGTTTTCTCTGGTAATCTCATGGCTATAGGGAAGGTCCTACAGTGCCTACGGTATGAATTGAAAAAGATACATTGGTGCAATAGGTGTGCATGACATTGAATCTAGGCTATCTGTAACTTGTTGTGCAAACTGGATTTATTCATGTTTTAACTTAATGTACAATTACTATCGTATAGTGTATTGCTTCTGTACTACCAAACTTACGACTTGGTGGAGCTGATAACATATCAGAATGCATCCCACATTCAGGTACCCAATCCCTACTGAGACAGTGTAATAAAACAAAAGCTGCTTTGGTAATAGTGAATAATTCTTTGTTGCAAATGGAATTTCCTTGCTCCAGAAACTTACTCTTCTTCTTTTGGAGTTTGCCAGAGATTCCATATAGCGTCTTTACCTACATAGATCCAGTCAGCTTCCATGGCTTGTGAGCTGCTTAAATCTGCCACGTATTTCTTTCTTGCTCTGGACCCCATTCAAAAGTGGTAGTTATCTTAATCACCTAACGAAAAGGTCAGAACAGTATTTCCAAGAGTAGTATATGCTACCTCGAAATGCACATAAATATATAAAATATAATTCTTTATAGTGGAAGGTGTGGCATAAATTGTTTAGCAAATATTTGTTTCCTCCCTTCAACTTTCATTGAAGAAGTGTACTTCTCTGATGTAACGATACTTGGTTTACTCATATGACTTACTTTGTTTAATGGAATGTAGGCGAAGGTGACAGTGTGCCATCTTCAATACTAGGTCTTAAGAGGCACAGATTACTTTTTCTTACCTCTTGAGGGACGAACTTCCCACTTCTGTTTAGAAAAGAAAATGCCCCATACCAGTTTTTCCTGCAGTCTTGGACACGGAGAATAAGATGAAAGGAGTAGAATAAGGCCAAGAGCCAAACCCCACCAAGCAGTAGCATGAAACAACTTCTCTAGATGGTACATACGGAATATCTTGGCACACTCTTATAATTGACCTCTAAAAACGGTACTAGAGTGTCAAGCCCTGGAATCTGTCTGGGGCTTAGGTCTCCTTTCTGGCAAGCCTATGACATACCTGCCACTTCCTGCTCTGCAAGTCTGACCGCAATGCTGTCATCAATATGGTGAACCTGCACGATGCTCTCTAGAATGTCAAGATATTTGAGATCCGTTCTGTGTGTGTTGTGCCTGCTGCGCTAAAGAGCCAGAGTTTAGCAGAGTCTTAGAGCTGTTGTGTGTTAGATATAAACTTAAACTGCAGGGGATCCTTTTTTTTTATTGGTTCAAAAAAAAATGTTTTCCAGATTGACAGGGCAAACCAAGTAGCAGAGGCTAATAAAGATACTACTTCCACCCAAGGACTCTAATTGCACTACCTTTGGTTCAATTTTTGATAGTCCATCAATGGTAGCCATGGTCCTTGTGATTTTTTCAGGAGTCATAACAGTGAATCAAAATTTTTATGAGGACCGCCTTCTTTAAATGAGGGTAGCACTTGCATTGCTTAAATTTCTGAGTGTGCCATATATTTTTATGATTCTATTTCGGTTGAAATATATTTTCTTATTTACTGTCTTGTCCAGTCGCAACAGAGTCGGATGCTTCCTATTGGGCTTTCCTTCTATATGTCTCTTACACCATAAGAAAGAGAACCAATATAAGTGTTCTACCAGCCAATAATTATATCCAACTTGATTTTGTACTCAGGAACAGGGGAAATGACCACAATATTGACCTATGACCTATTAGACTTAGATAGTTATCATTTACCATCCGGTCTTTGTACAACCTCAGGTTATCAAGAGCATTTTGCATTCTCTGGTGTCAATGCCAGCTAACATTCAGTTTCCAACGGCCCTAAAAATATATTGGTATTTCCCATTCCTCATTATATAGTTTTCTTGTTAATATATTTAGGACCATTTGGCAAAGCGTTGGGTAAACAACCACTGAGCACATTGGTATGGTATTTCAGGTTTCAGGTTCAATGGTTATGGCTTTCCTTTCAGTCAATGGGCTTTATGTTTTAGAACTGACTCAGGCAAGAAAACAGAGATTGGGATTTTTCATTATGATGTTTTGCCTACTCTGCTTGCCTATTCTTGATCACTTTGGGTTGTATAAGTCAAGCAATATAATTCCTGAGTGTTCATCTATCTTGTCCTTAGGAACGCTGTGGTCTATTAGCTACTGTCATAGGTTTATTAGCTACTGACAAGGTCTTACAGTCCATTTTGCAATTATGTTCACCTTGCCACCGAATTAAATGCTACCACCTGGCCTCTGCTATATTCTGTGTAGCTATTATCCACAATGACAATGGAGAGAGCTGCTCCATAGCAGCATTTTCTATTACCAACCAGGGAATATAGAAGAAATACACCACCAACTACTCAGCGATGCAGGCAGCCCCCTCCACTCACATAGTCTTTGTCATTTTAGTGAGGGTAATGTGTTTCTGGGTCTGCTCAAGAAAGGAAGTCAAATGGCATATTCTTTGGATCGATAGAAGAAGTCACTTCTCTCTAACATCTACTTTTCTGAGCCTTTTGAACCTTTCCTCAATATACTACCAAGGAAGTTCCAGTAATTCTTCCTACTTAACTATAAGCCTTCTATCTTTTTCCAATTTAAATTTTTGATCATCCATTTTAAAAAGCCAACAGCATATAAATAGAAAACACATTTCTTTGCCAGAGTTGTAGAAGAGCACTCTCATTTTAAAAATCTCTTTCTTAGCCAGCTGTATGTTCTTTTCTCTTTGGTCTAGTATCCACAAGGTATATTCTGACATATGTTATATATATATTAGCCAGATGCAGTAGCTCTTTCATTGAACAATGTCTTTCAACAGCAAGAATAGTACCTCTCTCTTTAATCTTTACAAAAATTTAACCTAGTTATTGTACTGGAAGAATTGAAGACAGTTGGAGGTAATACATGAGAAGAATAAGCATCATTATTCAGGGTATTTACTTCATGTGAAGCTTTTGCTTTATCTACAGTCAAGGAGTAGCAGATATTCTCTAATGAGTTGAGACTTGTGATCCTGTGCCTTAAGATTCTTCAGAGGCATTAAGTGCTTCCATTCCATACACTCTTGTGTATGTCCCAGGTAGTATTGGTCCCACAGGAATTAGATACACATAAAACAGACCTGAACCCAATTCACACCTTAGAGCTGAGCTAGACAAGCCTAGATTAGGTGAGTTGCAACCAATCATAAACCAATGTATGTAAAATTAGATAATTATTATTCAAATCCCCTGAGTTTGGGAGTGGCTTATCATGCACCAATATTGTTATGAGCTGACTATTGAAAAATAGTTTTTACTTAAGAAACAGAGCCATTAAATTAGCATATGCCATTTTATATTTTCTCCCAAGCGTCTGGTGATCTTATTTAATATTTTCAAACTAATGTGTCTGTAAATCTTGAACACAGCACCCATATACATTGTTTACAGGAAGTACTAATCACATAAAAATTAATTTTCAACTAGAATATCTTACAAAGGAATGAGAGTTCAGCAACCATTTTTCCTAACTTGTTTTAGATTCTAACCAAATAACTAATTAAAAATTAATAAGTAAATAAATGAATGAATGAGCAATTGAATAGAATTTAAATGAACTTTGATTTTCCACAGACTTATGTTTAAATGTTCATTCTAAAGCTATCTACTTTTGTTCCATTTAGCTGACTGTATAACTCACTGAGATATAATTTTCCAACCATAAAACAGAAATAATCATATGAACTTCCAAAAAGCCAGGGTGAAAATACAATGAGCTGCATGTGAATTTGCATATCACATTATATATTACAGGGTCTGGAAGACAATAAGCACTCAATCAATGTTTTTTTCCCTTTTTCCTATTCCTCCTATCACTATATTTTTAAAAAGAATAATCTAGGATATTAATATTTGTATTATGATATCTCTACAATTTTTTTCCAATCAGAAAAGGGAGAACACACTTAATCATTTGGATACCTAGCTTAATTTTTGTTAGATTTGTCTAGATATAATTTTGCAGTAATTATGCTGCTTGTCTTATATGTATTAAAAATATGGGAAATCAAGATTCTTAAGAAACTACAAAGACACCACACCTGTGTTTGAATGCTAATATGACAATCATTCTGGAAATGCACATTCAATATATATTCTGAAGTGCTGAGTTTTAGTTTTCTGACACTTTAGTCTGTGAAATATTAATTCACCTTGAATGTTTTAAAAGATATTTTTAGTAAACAATGGATATAAAATTAACTTGGAAACTCTAGTCAGGAGTCTAAAAGCACATTTAAAAACATGGTTATTCATTAATTTCACTTTTTTAAGTGTTAAAATAAAAACAAATTTAAGATACAAGGAAAATGCCGGGATAGAGAGTTGTTGATTTTTCCCTGACATCTGCTTCTCACCACACCTATCATTGATGTTCTAATTTCCTGTCGACCAAAGTTTACTCTTAGGTTCTCAGCTGCCAGGTTTGTAAGATCGTTCCTACTCTCAGTTCCACAGAGGAGTGGGAATGAATTGTCTGAGTGGCTTCAACCTATGGGCAGATCACTAATGCAACCAAAAAGACCCTTAACTGGTGGTTCTAGAAAAGCAAAAGTCCTTCTTTTGAGGAAATCACTGGAATAGACTCTCACTACATGGGAAAGAGGATACGGCCCTGGAGTGTCCTCTTTTTGATGCCAAGAAAAGAAAATACTGACTGAAAATGGAACTAACCAGAGAAAACAGAGCCAAGAACTAGAGAGAAACTGAAGTCTGGTCATATGTTTTCAGTCTGAATCAAGCCTTAGATAAGGTAAAGCCCTCTCTGGGCTTTTAAATTATCTGAGATTATGAATCTTAGTCTTGTTTTCTGCAACTTTCCATATGAAACATACAGTCCACATTTATCCAGTTTCTCTTTTCACAGTTTTAGTTACCTGTGATCAACTGTGCTCTTTAAAGGTTAAATGGGAAATTTCAGAAATAAACAATTAATAAGCTTTAAATTGCTTGTCCTTTTGAGTAGCATGATGAGATCTTGAGCCCCCTTGTGAGAAGTGAATCATTGTTCTGTCCAGAATAACCGTGCTGTATGTGCCCCTGGTCCCACTACCCATTAGTCACTTAGTAGCTGTCTGTTATCTAATTGACTGTCACAGTATCACAGTGTTTGTTTTTAAGGAGCTTTTATTTTACTTAAAAGTTCCTCCAAAATTCAAGAATAGCAATCTTGGAAATCCAAATATGTTGAAGAGAAGCTGTAAAGTGCTTCTTTTATGTGAAAAGGGAGTGCAGTACAATAAGATATTTTGAGAGAGAGACAACATTCACATAACTTTATTATAGTATATTGTTATAATTGTTCTATTTTATTATTAGTTAGTGTTAATCTCTTCCTGTGCTTAATTTATAAATTAATCCTTTTTTGCATTTTTTAGTTTTTCTTTCTTTATTTATTTTTGTATATTTTATTGATTGTGCTATTACAGTTGTCCCATTTTCTCTCCCCTTTATCCCCGCCCCCCTGTACCCCATCCCATCATCCCCACATCTCGTAGTCCATGTCCATGGGCTGCACACACCAGTTCTTTGGCTTCTTAATTCCCCACGCTGCTCCCAGCCCCCCTTGACCAGTTTTTGTTGTTGTTGTTGTTGTTATTTTTGTCAACATTTTCCCACCACCACTTTCCCCAGCCCCACCCACCCCTACCTCCCTCAGTCAATCCTACCCCTATTTGGCTTTGTCCATGGGTCCTTTATGTACCATAAGTATGTGTTATTCCTAGGATAAAATATAGTATTTATAGGGTTTGGTATTGTTCGGGAGAAACTCCCAGAAACTTGGTTCTTCTCACCAATGCAGTAAAGAATTAGAGATCAGTGAATCTATTAGCATGCAACCAGGGATTATTGGTGATCTGTTCTCATGGAAGAGAATGGGCCTAGTTGAGCTGGGGGTGGGGGGCTGAAAAACATAGGTTCAGGGTGAAGCAGGCTAAGGGCAGCAAAGGTAAGGGTGACCAAAGACCCGAGCGGCAAGCACAGGGGTGGTGAGGGCCATGCGGCAAGAGCACACGCCGCAAGAGGCCAGGTCTCCTGAGGCCGGGCAGCTTGGCCAGGCGGCCAGAGAGCCAAGTGCGCCAAGCCCCGAGTCCTTTGTCCTGAGGACTTACATAGCTGGCTGGGTAAGAAGTTACTTATTGATTGACAGGTATATGTGGTGCTAGCTTTCCAGAACAAGGGCGTGAATACCCAAAGGTATTATTGAGCTTCTTCCTTTAGGCACTATGGGCCTTCTCAGGCCTTGGGATAAAAGCACAGTTTCAAAGGCTTTCTTTCTCAGACAATGGAAAAGATACAGAGAATTGCAAGGACTGCTGAGTCAGTGGGTGGGAAAGGTATCATTCCTGCTCCCTGCCTTTGTCTGCTATCTATCCTACCTAACAGTACTATCTTCAGTCTGAAGCACGGGGGGAGGTGGAGTCTTAGGACAGATCGTCCTTCCCCGCAGCAGATAAGAGGAGACTACTGTACTCGGCCTGTTCAGAAAGTATCCAGCCGCATACTGTGGGGGGGGGGAGACATTTATTGAAAAAGATACAAAAAACATTGTTCATAAGACAATGATGCCTCAGTCCCCTTCAAAGTAGGCACCTTGGGACCTCACACAGTTCTCACCTCTGCAGCATAATGTTTCTTCTGCTCTGGTAGCAGAAGCCACAGAACAAATTTTGCCATGACACATTTCATGCCAAGATGCTGCATCAAAATCCTGCATCGGACACAGTAGTTTTTGGAATCCCCAGATCAGCTCCTAGCTCTAGCACTGTCAGTCACTGATGTATGTTGATTGCAGTCCATAGAATGTTCTCAGGTGTTCTGCTTGTTGCAGGCTTTCCAGAACATGGATCACTTTCAATAGATTCTTGATCATCTTTGAAGCATTTGTGTCATATTTTCATTTGTGCTGCACTCATTGCATCATCCTTGAAAGCCTTCTGAATCATCCCAATAGTTTTTGCAGAGGAATGTTCAAGCTGCACGCGAAATTTGAGGTAGATCCATTGCTCTCTATTCATTCAGTCATTTTGAATGCATTGGCCACACAGCACACACGCTCACTTAATGACATCTATAACCCCACTGACTAGTGCAGTGAAGTTGTCATTGTTCATACACACACGTTCCAGTCAATTTTCTTTGGCTACCAGGTTACATTTATTATGTTGCACAAACTGTTCTCATTATATTAACAATGGCTAGAGTTTTTCTGGACAGACATCATATATATATTTCTTGAATAAATAATATTTTCTTTTTATTTTTAGAGACTTAACATAACATATAAGATTTTAAGTTCTAGAATCTTATGTATAAATTCTGCCTTTGCTGTTTATTGATTGACTTTGGGTAAGTATCTTATTGCCGTTTAAGATGCTATAACAAAGTATAGACTGAGTGGCTTAGAAACAGGAAAATTTATTCCTTACTATTTTGGAGACTGGAAGTCCAGATTAGAGTGCTAACATGGTCCGGTTCTGGTACAGGCCCCCTTCTGGAGTGCAGACTACTGACTTCTAGTTGTACGTTCACAGAGAAGAAAGCAAGGTAGCTCTCTGGCCTCTTCACTAATGCCATTCATGAGAGCTCTATCCTCATTGCCCGATTACCTTCCTAAGATCCCAACACCAAATTCTGTTACATTTGGGATAAGATTTCAACATGTGAATTTTACGGAACACAAATATTTAGTACATACTAGTGAGAAAATTAACATCTGTGTGCCTCGGTTTCCCCTTGAATATAATAGAGATAATAGTAGCTACTACAAGGTAGGGTTAAATTAACTAGCACATGTAAAGCACTAATAGAGCCTCGCACATGGCATACTCAATAAATGTTAGCTATTATAACTATCATTGTCTTTAATTAGCAAACCTTGTCACCTTATAAAGTATATATTGAGAATCTTTTAATTTCACTTCTATAAAAGCTAAGCATAAGATACTCTTTTTAATAAAGTAAAATATCCAAATATATCAAAATTTTATTTATAAAAATTCAGTAAGCCACCAAAGGAATTTAATAAACTTAGCTTGACCACTGTATCACCAATAACATAGTGATACATTAAAAATAATTCTGAATAACTGGTGAGCTTCACTGGGTTGCACACATAAAAGTCTTGCAATATAAGGAAAAAGTGAATTCTGGAAAAATTACTAGTTATTTTCTATAGTGCATTGACTTTTATGTTAATAAAGGGCACGCTAGGCTATGTTGCAATTTGAAACAACCCTAAAATATTACAACTAAAGTAACCAAAAGTTAGATTTTTGAATTTTCAATAAGTTTTGTTGTCCCAGACAAATGTCTAGATCAACTGCCCTCCCTCCATTTGGTAACTCAACAAATTATTTCATTTTGATATAATAGCTCTAAAATTTTAACAAAAAGCCAAGACAGGAAAAAGAAAAATTGGGAAAATATCACTTCTGTTTTCATTATGTTGCCCATAAGTAGGCACATGATGCTACCTAATAGAAATGTACCTAAGACCTTCAGTGTCCTCATTTATACCACAGAAAGAAAGGAGATTGAGATAGGTTCATGCATAGTGAACACCTACCATAAAGTTAAAATGTAGAAATGAAATAATTTATAATCTCAGATGAAAATGAAATGCTTTATGCATTAAAAGAAAATTAATAATTTTAAAATTACATATTTAACATGATTAAAATATAAATATATAGTACTATATCTGCAAATATCATAATTTGTATAAAGGAGGTGCTAGGTTAGCTCTCTAGACTTCAATCACCATAGCTTAGAAATTAACTAAGATTTTTCTACCCTTAATCTCTTGTAATTTAATCTTTTTAAATTGTTTTATAATTTTTTCAAAATTATTTTATTTCTTACAAGATCCTATGATATCTGACAAATTTTTAAAATTTAGAAAATCTCTGAGAAGATGTCAACAATACAAATTTAATCAGTTAGTTCCAAGACACAGTAAAAATGTGTTGTTCATTACCATATCTGAGAAATATTAATAAGATATATTGGACTGGGGTAAAAGTGGCCATGTTCTGAATTTCTGGGCAGCTAGTCTTTCCAGGATTACAGGTATCTATTCTGTCTGTTGCATTCAAATATATACTTAGCAATAATAATATCAAAGAGGTATTTTTTTTCTGACCATAGTTCCAACCTTTAATTAGGCCTCAAGAAGTAGATAAGCTCTTAGCTAGAGATTATCATTTCAATTTCTATTTATTATTTACTCAAAATTTCTTTACAATCATTCATTTGTATCTAAGATGATTTTGAGACAGAGTCACTGAACATTCCATTAAGTTCAATTATAGGTAACACATTAAAAATTTACTTGTAAATTTCTGTGTTCTACAATAGTAAAGCTATACATGTTATTTTATAATAGTCACAATATCTATAATGTCATTTAATTTCAAAGAATAAAAATTATTTTAGAAAAATGTTTTTAATTTTTAACATCCACACTCAAAGAAAAAATATCTTTACTGTCACAATTTTCTGGAAGAGACAACTGTAACACAATTATTTTCCTTTTTATTAATTGGTTAAAAAAGAGTTAATGCATGGTCTCAATTTCCTCCTAGACTACGGTTAATATTTGATTTATAAAACAACCTTCTCATCGATTGACATGTGACTCCAAAATTAGATTAATTTCTTTTTCCCCCCTTTTTCCAATTGTTCAGGTACAGTTGTCCAGCCTTGTTTCCCACTTGCTCCCTCTTGCCCTGTGCCCCCCATTCCCACAGCCAATGCCCCCCACATTGTCTGAGCACATGAATCCTGTATTCATGTTCTTTAGGGATTATTTCTATAGTTTGTGAATTTCTTGAGTTAAGAAAGAATTAAAGCTGGTAGTGTCAAGTGTGGGGGGAGAGGGGAGTGGTGGGGGAAAAATGGACAAAACTGTACTTAAACAACAATAAAAAATTTTTTTTAAATATATGAAAGAAAAGAAAGCCTAACTTGCTGGAGAAGAGAGTGACTAGCTTGCCAGTTCAGAATTACTCCATTTCTAACAGACACTATTCAAGATCAGGTGACTTGCAGCTGATTGCTATACAGGTGAGAGAGCCCAGATAAGGCCAGAATCGCCAAGCCAAAATTGCCAACCTAAACTGATGACTCACAGGCTTGTGACTAAATAAACATCTATTTTTTTAAGCTATGATTTGGGAGGTAACTTGTTATGCAGCATTATTGTGAATAAATAATACATCAAAAAAAAGAGAAAGAATTAAAGCAAATATAAGAATGTCAACTATAAAGATATTTATTGTTACTTGGAAATGACAGGAAAATATATAAAACAGAATATTTATTTATTTTTAAACATTTTTTAATCCTCACCTGAGGGTATGTATATTGATTTTAGAGAGAAAGGAAGGGAGAGAGAGAACAAAACATCAATGTGAGAGAGAAATATTGATCAATTGCTTCCCATACACACCCAGCCAGGGATCAAACCTAAATCCCAGGCATGTACCCTGGCCTGGGATCCAATGTGCAACCTTTTGGTGTATGGGATGACACTCCAAGAACCTAAGCCACCTAACCAGGGCCAAAATATTTATTCTAATATTTAAAGAAATGGAATACTTAAAATTTCCTGGAAAGATGAAGGCTTCAGATTGACATGAATAAGCAATGTTTGCTCACAATTTCCTCTGCAACATAAAATGATAGTCTGTGCAAGAAAGCTAATAAAACAAGAGCTTTTAATAAACAGATACATATATACCACATATATATGCAAGTGACAGAAAATTTAATATTTAAAAAATCTTTATGAAAATACTGGTATTAGCAAAGCTGTGGAAGAAATAGAACTTATGTTTCTGATAGGAGTATGAATTTTTAAAATTATTTTTTAATTTTTCAATTAGGGTTAACATACAATATTATATTAATTTCAATCGTACACCCCAGTGATCAAAAATTATATAACTTATTACTACATATTTATTATAATATTATTGACTATATTCCCTATGCTGTACATTATATCCCCATGATTACTCTGTAGCAACCAATTTGTACTTTTTAATCCCTTCACTTTTTTCACTCCTCACCTCAACCCCCCTCCCATCCGGCAATGGCAAAATGTTTTCTGTATCTATGAACCTGTTTCTGGACTCCTTGTTTGTTTATTTTTTATTTTTTTAGATACAATTGTTAATGTGTATTTTTTGCCATTTTATTGTTCATATTTTTTTTTCTTCTTAAGGAAGATCCTTTACCATTTCATTTATTATTGGTTTGGTGGTGATAAACTTCTTTAGCTTTTTCTTGTCTGGGAAGCTCTTTATACGACCTCTGATTCTAAATGATTGCTTTGCTAGGCAACCTTGGTCGTGGATCCTCGCTTTTCATCACTTTAAATATTTCTTGACACTCCCTTCTGGCCTGCAGAATTTCTGTTAAGAAATCAGCTGACAGTCTTATGGAAGCAACCTTGAAGGTAACTGACTGTTTTTCTCTTTTCTCTTTCTCCTTTTAAGATTCTCCCTTTGTCTTTAACCTTTGGCATTTTAATTATGATGTGTCTTGGTATGGGTTTCTTTGGGTTCTTGTTTGGGAATCTCTGTGCTTCCTGGACTTGTATGCCTATTTCCTTTACCAGATTAGGAAAGTTTTCTGTCATTATTCTTTCAAATAGGTTTGCAATTTCTTGCTCTCTCTTTTCTCCTTCTGACACCTCTATGATGCAAATGGTACACTTCAAGTTTTCCCAGAGGCTCCTTATACTATCTTCTTCGTCTTCTTTTTTTTGTTTTTTTTGTTTTTGATTCTTTTTTCTGTTCTGATTGGGTATTTTTTGCTTTCTTATATTCCAGATCACTGATTTGGTTCTTGGTTTCATTTACTCTACTGTTGATTCCCTGTAAATTATTCATTTTAGTTAGTATAACCTTCATTTCTGACTGGTTCTTTTTTATTGTTTCTATGTCCTTTTCCATGCTTTTCTTTCATTTAAGACCCGTTTCTTTGTCTCCACATTTTGACTGCTTCCCTTTGTCTGTTCCTATATATTAGGTAGGCCTGTTATGTCTCCCATTTAGTAATAGGTGTCCGGTAAGAGCCTGGATACAGACTTCTCAGTCACCTGAGCTTTCATGTGGCCTGTGTACACCGATTTGTTGTAGTTTAGCCTTGATTGCTGTTGGTGTCACTAGAAGGGACTGACTCCCAGGCCAGTCAGCTGTAGGGACTGACTGTAACTATAGCAGAGATGCTGCTATGGAGGAGCCCACCCAACAGAATAGAGCTTGCTCCAGTGGGGCTTCAGTGCTCACCAAATCTGCCCTTGACCATGTCGCTTATGGAGATGGTAGATTTGTAAACTAGTATGGTCTGAAGCTTTTAACCCAGTGCACTGGCTCTGGGGCCTCCAGGGAGGTGCAAGGTCAGCCACCACCTGTATCCTGACTGGGGTCACCCCCACAAGCTACAGAAAAGTCTGCAGATGGCTGCTACTTATCCTCGGTTTGGAAGTGCTCTGGAGGGGCCAAGCTGCAAACCAAGGCTAGTGCTGCTAGCGCTGGGCCTAGGGCCACTTAGCAAGAGGTACAGGGAATGCGGAGGCCAGATGCCACTTGTTGGAGAAATTTTTTAAAAGTCAGAAACATGAGGCAAGACAAGCCATTTGAATGGATAAGCCACTGGAAATGGCTTGGATTGGCCTGCAAGTTAAATGGAGTAGGATCTCAGAAAATCACCATGGCAGGGGGAAGAGTTTGAGCTACATTGATGGAGTCGCATATATGGCACCTGCTTGCTGGCTCTATGGAGGGGGGTTGCTCATCAACAGAACAATGGTCCCTGCCAGCAATTGTGTTTTCGAGAAAGCCGACCCTCTCCCAGCTCTCACCCTGATACTATATATTTCAGTTCCTCCACATATGTCTCTGGTTTCTTTCAAGCTGCTTCTCATGCAGGGAGTTCAGAGGGAGTGAGTCTGAGTAAGTCTGCGTGTGGGCCCTTTAAGTGGAACTGCCTGGGATTTCAGAGGCCTTCTGTCTACAATCCCTTAGCTACAATCCCTGCTCGTTTTTACACTCAGAATTATGGGGACTTCTCTCTCTTGCTCTGAAATCCTGTGCTAGGGGACCTGGTATAGGGCTGGTACCTCTTGCCCCTCAGGGGGGAGGTATCCCTCCTGATTTTTATCCTCCACATGTAGGTATAGAGCCAGCCCATTCCCCATCCCCTCCCCTCCTACCATATCAATGTGGTTTCTTCTTTAATTCACTAGTTGTAGGGCTTCCATTCAGTAAGATTTCAGGCAGTTCTGAATGATGGTTTTTCTGTAGTTTAGTTGTAATTTTGATGTGATTTTGGGAGATTCGAGCACCACATTTACCTACATCACCATCTTGACCAGAAGTCTCTAAGACTGTGAATTGTTATAATCATTATAAAAAATTGTCAGCTTCTACTAAAATAAACCTGTCCTTTGACTTCGTAATTACACATCTAGGTATGCACCCAACAGAAATGTATTCATATATTCACTGAAAAGCAAGTTTCTGTATGTTCAGAACATTTCTATAAATAATAACTTCCAACAGAAAGTACAAAAGTGTTTAGCAGCAGAAAAACTAGTAAAATTTGGTATATTCACACAATGGCATCAAGAATATTAACATGAATAAACAAACTCTGAGTACACATGACAATATTAATGTATCTCACAAACAAAATATTGAACCAAAGAATTCAGACCAAAAAATCATATACATTCAATTAATATAAAATTTTAAAACGGCAAAACTAACCTACACTGTAAGATTGTAGAACAGTGGTTACCCTTGGATGTTGCTGATTGACTGAAAGGAAGCATAAGAGGAGCTTCTAGCATAATTGTAACATTTCATCTCTTAACAGAAGTCAAGAAGGTTTGAGTTACAGAAGTTTGCTCAGATTGTGAGTATTCATTATTTATAACTTTTCAAAAATTACCTTTTATACTCTTTAGCAAAAGAGTGTTGATTCACAATCCACATACCTGGAGCACCAAGAGAGACCAAAGAAAGAAGCAGATCACTCCAGATTGATAGGTGGCAGTCTTTGTAAGCAGAGGGCTAACATATGAAGCTTGTCTTGGGAATCCACAAAGCAAGTAGATCTCTGCACCACCCACCAGAATCTTAAAAGTTCATACAGAGGCCTCACCTGGGTTCAGTAATGTATACCATCCAGATGGTCTCAAGTCCACCTTATTCTCTTAGAGCTGTATTCTTGAAAATGTCTCTGATGCTGGAAATGAAACATTGCAAGGAGAGAGTGAGGAGCCTCTGATTGCCCAGTTACAGCTTTCCGGTTAACCAGAGGTCCTCTTGATGACCTCCGCCAACAAAGAAACATTTGTCTCACATAACTGAAAACATCAGATGTAACACAGGCTTCAGACAACCTGTTTCTCAGGTATACAAACAAAGTATACCCATTTCTCAGGTCATTTTCATCTGCATTTACTTATAAACTATGTATGGTATGAAGAAAACTTCTAGCCATTCTAGATCGTTCCTTTCAAATATAAACCCAATGGAGAAAATATTTCTCATTTCATAAATGCCTTTTGACTAAAGAGACTATCTTCAGCTAAACAACCATTTTATGAACCAATCAATAGGGGTATCAGGAACAGAAAGTACTGATGATTATTGTTTCAGTAACACACCCTCCCTTGAAGGTTGGTGTGGGGTCTTTTTCTTCCAAACTATTTAGACTGAAAAGTGGGAAAAAGTGATTATCTATTTATAAAAACAAACAACAAAAAATACAGTTTCTACTAGAAATAAAGTGAATGGATGTGTATCAGAGGTCAAGGTAACCCTCAAACAGTATAGAGCAGTTTAATTTGACCTTGAGATCTAGATCAAGCACTGATGTTCTGAGTGTTCTTAAGGGAAAGGTTGCATCTACCCTGCAACCTATCTTGAGTGAGGTGCTTAAAAAACATAGAGGACCATGAATGAATATAGCTGCCCTGCAGGGCCACGTTGTTTCCAAGTCCTCTGGTGGTTGATGTATGCTAGTAGAGATGAATATTACCAGTGATTTCAGTTTATTTTAAAACACAAACAAGCAAATAAAACATCATGAAAGTAAAAAACAGAGGTGGAAACAATGAAGAGCATCTCGCAAGAAGTGGAACGAATCAAAATGTCTAATGAGACAAATAGAGTAATAAGATGTGTCAAGGACATCAAATATAAAACAATTTATGGAAAAACAACAAAAATAGATTTTTCAATGTAAAAATTTTAATAGTTAAACTTTTAAGTTTTTAGTTTAAGAATAGTTATTGTTGAAAGTCAAATTGACTGAAAAGAAAAGTTAAATTGACTAATGAAAGAAATACAAAATATGTACAAAAAGTATAAACAATAGTAATCACTAATGAAAAAAAATGAGTTACTGAGGGTATAGATAAGAGAATTTTCATGTGTATAAAAAGGGTCTTGCAATTTTAAAATAAGAACGAAGTTACATAGGAGAGGTAATATTTAAATAAATCAAGAAATTTTCTTTTATTTGAAGAAAGATTTGTGTCTGAAGATTGACAGGGCTCCCTATATCCTGGGAAGGATTAATAAAAAAGGTCATTTACTTGATACATCCCAGTGAAAATTTTGAATTCCAACAGTAAATATAAAATCTTATAAGCTTCTAAAAGAGCAAATAACTTTTAAAGGAAAGAGGCTGTGACATATATCTGACTCATATATAATATTAAAACCTAGCAGTAAATGAAATATAATCCACTGAGATCAAAGGAGTTAGATTCAAGATACTATTCACCTGTCAGGGAAAAGGAATGACATTTTCAGATATAAATGGATTCTGAGTATATATCACTCGTGTGAGGAAAATAATTATGAAAATACAATAACCAAATAACAAATCAGAAATCAGATATTGTAAAAAAATGAGGATTGTTTTGGGGAAAGAGTAGTAACTAATGACTTTCAAAGTATATAAATGCTCTATTTTGATAATGTCATTATGATTAAGAAATCATAAAAGTACTATACAAGAAGGGGTCATAAAAGAAATGAGAGAAATTGTGAAGAAATCCTAAAACTTGATTTCAACAAAATCCAGGACCTTGAAGCTACAAAAACTGGAAAAAGAGTAAAACTATTTGAATTGTGAAATCTAGAATAATATTTAACAGAAACTGTTAGTAACTACCCAATACCCATTTTATTTTTCTTCCTAGTAGTAGAAATTTAATTTTATTCATAGCAACAACATATCCAAATAAAACATGACATTTTCTGTCATGCCTTGCAGATGCAAGAACCATGTAAACAAGTTCTAGGCAGTAGATACATGTGGAGTTTTTGGCCTAATGGTAAGAAGGGTACTAAATGGTTGCTGAATAGGCTGGAATGTGTGTCTATTTGTCTTCTCTTTTCCCCCTCATTTATGCTTGGAACTTGAATCTAATGGCTAGAAGTACTTTAGACAATACAATAAGATAGTGAAAAAGAAAGAGAAATTAAACCAAAAGTAGGAAGTGAAAATTAGTAAAGATTAATGTTTAATAAAATGGGTAAGAAGGATAATGAAGCATAGGTTTTTAAAATTATTAATAAAATATTATAAGAGACTAACACATATCTTTCACAAGAAAAAAGCTAAATTAAAATTTAGGTGATGAATTATTTAGATACATTGTATAAATTACTAAAATTGTTCAAGTAGTAGAAACATGAACATACCATAGAAGAAATTATAAAAATGATTATATATTTTAAAATAAGATCAGTTGGTGGAGGACCCAAGATGGCAGAGAAGATGGTGGAAACTGCACAAACTTCCTTCCAGAACCAAACTGGAATTACAGCTAAATTATAGAAAAATCATCCTGAATAACCAACTGAATACTACCTGGAGAGAAGCCTTATAACCACAGACAAACAGAAGAAAACACAACACCACACAAAACTGGTGTGAAGTTCAGAGGAGATGCAAGAGGGCAGGCTGGGCTCCCACTGGTGGCAGCTGAAGCTCTGGAAGGAGAATTCAGTAGCTGAGGGTTCCACTGAGAAGTGTGGGGTCTAAACCCCAAGCTGGGCTCTCCAGTCTACAGCACCAGAACCAGGAAAGGAATCCAAATAAGATAATGGAGAAGTGGCTAGAGATGCAAAGAGGCTCTTAAAGGGTCAATGTGCAAAATTTCATTTGCAGCCACTTACTCTGGGCTCTGGCAAAAGAGGAGCAGAGTGGACTAAAGACTTGGGAGTAGCCTGAGGTTGGTGGCTCTGGGGAGAGAACTGAAGAAACAGCTGACAGGATCCCTGTGCTAAGTTATTCCCCATACTGCAGAAGCTATCTTTCTCAGGCAGGTCACTGTCCTGGAAGTGGCATCAACCTGAGGGGAATCAATAGCCTCACTGGCAGAAATTACTCTGTCCCACCCTGTGGAGCTTAAAGCAGGTTGCTGAGTACAGCTTGAGGCTATATCAGTGATCAAGTTTAACAATGAAGGCAGATCTCTGGGAGCACTAAGACTTTAGCTGACCCTCTTCTGGGCCTGGTGCTGGTAAAAGCTGACCCTGGTGTGCAACTTGGCTCTTTCTGCACACACTGAGGTCCAGAGAGGGGACCACAAACTGTGGATCAATGAAGGCTCCAAATTGGTTGCACAGGGCCAGTCAGAGGCAGCATCTAACATAGGTATGCATCAGAGCCTGTGCAGATCTACCTAATACGTAGTAACATATATAAAGAAGCAGCCAAAATGGAAAAACAAATAAACAGACCCCAAATGAAAGAATAAGAGAATTCTCCAGTAGAGCACATGAAATGGAGGCAAGCAATTTTCAGATAGAGATTGTAAAGCGATGATTATAATGATTCTCAACAGCATGAAAAAAGACATAAAAACCATAAAAAAGGACCAGTCAGAACTTTAAAAAAAAAAAGCTATCTGAAATAAATAACACACTGGAAGGAATAAACAGTAGTTTAGATGAAGCAAAGGATCAAATCAGTGATTTGGAAGACAAGGTAAAATAAACAGCCAAGCAGAGCAGCAGCAACAACAAAAAAAATATTTTAAAAAATGAGGAGAGCTTAAGAAATCTTTGGAACAACATGCAGTGTAACAACATCCACATCATAGGAATATCCAAAGGAGAAAAGAATGAGCAAGTTCAAGAATGTTTCTGAAGAAATAATGACCCCAAACTTCCCTAATCTGGTGAAGAAAAAAGACACACAGGAAACTCAGAGAATCCCAAACAAGTTGGACCCAAAGAGGCCTACACCAAGATACATCATAATTAAAATGGTAAGGCTTAAAGACAAGGATGGAATCCTAAAAGCCTCAAGAGAAAAGCAGGTAGTTACAAACAAGGGAGTAACAATAAGATTTTCATCAGATTTCTCAACAGATATATTTCAGGCTAGAAGGAAAAAGCATGAAATATTTAAGGTGATGAAAAGGAAGGACCTACAACCAAGGCTACTTTACCCAGCAAGGCTATAATATAAAATCAAGGGAGAAATAAGGAGCTTCCCAGACAAGAAAAAGTTAAAGGAGTTTTTTAACACCAAACCAGTACCACAACAAATGTTAAAGGGCTTGCTTTTAGAAGAAAAAGAGAAAGAAAAAAAACAAAACGGAAGAAAAGTCTAACAACAAAATGGCACTAAATACATATTTATCAATAATCATCTTAAATATAAATGACTTAAATGCTCCAACCAAAAGACATAGGGTAGCTTAATGGATAAGAAAACTATATATATATATCCAACAGGAGGAAACCAGAGGATATAACCCTAGTAATCATTTACGCACCCAACATAGGAGCACCAAAACACGTGAAGCAAATCTTGATGGACATAAACGGAGAGACCAACAGAAATAGTCTTAGCTGGGAATTTTTAACACCCCATTGTTGTCAATGGATGGATCTTCAGAACAGAAAATCAATAAGAAGGCAGTGGTCTTAAATGACACACTAGATCAAAAAGATATAATTGATATCTTCAGAGTATTTCAGCCTAAAGCAGCAGAATACACAAACTTTTCAAATGAACATGGAATATCTTCTAGGATAGATCGCTGTTAGGACAAAAAACTGGTCTCAATAAATTTAAGAAGATTGAAATCATATCAAGCATCTTCTCTGACCACAATGCTATGAAACTAGAAATCAATCACAAGAAGAACATTGAAAATCACTGAAAGGCATGGAAGCTAAATAACATGGTTTTAAACAATGAATGGGTCAACAATGAGACCAAGGAAGAAATCAAAATACACCTGGAAACAAATGAAAATGAGGACACAACAATCCAAAATCTGTGAGGCACATGGAAAGCAATCCTAAGAGGGAAATTCATAGTATTACAGGCCTATCTCAAAAAAGAAAAAGAAAAAACAAACCAGAAAAAGATCAAATAAAAATAACCTAACTTTACATTTAAAGGGACTTGAAAAATAACAAATAAAGCCAGAAGCATAAGTAAGGAAATAATAAAGATCAGAGTAGAAATATGAAATAGAGTCTAAAAAAATGATACAAAGATCAATGAATCCCAGAACTAGCTAGTTCACTGAAAAGATAAACAAGATTGACACATCATTAATCAAACCCATCAAGATAATAAAGAGAGGGACCAAAATAAATAAAATCAGAATTAAAAGAGGAGAAATAACAACTGACACCAAACACATACAAAGCATTGTAAGAAAATAAGAAAAACTAGCCAAAAAATTAGACAACCTGGATGAAATGGACAAATTCCTAGAAATATGCAACCTTCCAAAACTAAATGAGGAAGACTCAGAAATTCTTTTCTTTTAAAATTTTATTGTTGTTCTATTGCAGTTGTCCCAATTTTTCAGCCATTACTCTCCACTGCCCCATCTACCCCCACTCCCACAGTCAATCCCCACTCTGTTTTCCATGTCCATGGGTCATTTATACATGTTCCTTGACTGGACTCCTCTTCTTTTCCTACTTATCCACCTCCCCTGTCTCGTCTGGTCACCATCAGCCTGTTCCTTGTTTCCATGTCTCTGGCTCTATTTTGCTGATTTGTTTGTTTTGTTTATTTGGTTCCTCTTACAAGTGAGATCATATGGCATTTGTCTTTCACCACCCAGCTTATTTCACTTAGCATAATACTCTCCGGTTCCATCCATGCTGTCCCAAAAGGTAGGAGTTCCTTCTTTCTTTCTGCTGCATAGCATTCCATTGTATAAATGTATGACAGTTTTGTTTTATTTTTAATCTACTCAAGTGTTTCCAGCACTTGGCTATTGCAAATAATGTTTCTACGAACATTGGGGTCCATAGATTCTTTTGAATTGGTGTTTCAGGATTCTTAGGGTATAATTCCAGCAGTGGAATCACTGGATCAAAATGTGGTTCTATTTTTAGTTTTCTGAGGAAATTCCATACCGTTTTCCACAGTGACTGCTCCAGTCTGCATCCCTACCAACAGTACAATAGGATTGCCTTTTCTCCTCTGAATAGACAGGTTATACCTAGTGAAATTGAAGCAGTAATCAAAAAACTCCCAACAAACAAAAGCCCTGGACCAGATGACTTCACAGATGAATTTAACCAAAGATTCCAAGAAGAACTGATACCTCTCCTCAAAATATTTTTCTTTCTTTCTTTCTTTTCTTTTTTTACCTTTAGAGCTTCATAAAAGAGTGCTTTATTTAATTATAAGCATTGATTTCTTAAATGTTCACCTGTTGAATTTATTTCACAAAAACATGGGCCCCTTGGATCATGACCAAGGTCTTCACGTGTCTTACTTTGAGTTTGACTAAAACAAGACATATAAAGGCATTTAAAATGAGTGTTACAGTTAGAAACTTTCAGCTCTCTTCAGTGAAACTCAGTTGACACACTCACATTAACAGTCTATAATTTTACTACAAATTTCTAACTCTGTTTATACTGTGAACTTATGATTAATACCTAATTATTTTCATGTAGTGACTTAGACTGCCTTCTTTCTTTTTTTATCACTCCCCCCATGGTTGTAAAAAATAAACCTATTTTCTAATGAATTTGCCTCTTCATAATGCAATGTTTTAAAAAAGTTCTCTCTATATTGCTTTAACAATAAGTAACAGAATTAAAACTATCCAAGATTTATAACCAACATAACTTAAGTCCAAGTCCCAAAAATTCCTTTCAGACAGCAAACTTTGCTATGCTGAGCTGTGGGTAGTAGAGTGCTACCTTAGCTGTACTAAATATCCATGGTCTTCGGGAGGATTTTTAAATTTCCCACTGGCAATTCCATGAGTGAGCTTCAAGACCTTCTGGAAACAGCCTGGTTTCTGACACGTCCTGTTGCTGCAATTGAACCAAATTGACCACCTGGCACAGCGGGCTTCTCTTCCAGTGTCCAATTCCAATCCATTTCATTTCACTTGGGAAGAAACTGCAATTTAGTCAAGATTTATGTCATGAAAGCAAATGTACTCCTCAGAGTTCATGAAATTGAGAACAGAAATATCCCTACTATGCTTATAGAATAAAAGTAACTCTTGATACATTGAACATAATCTTTAATGGAGTCTATTAAAAAGAAACATCCTGGTATAAAAGCAAAAACAGCAAAAGAATGAGCACATTAAAATACTCCTTTAAGGAAATGAAAACAATCCTTAATGGAACATGGAATAAAACAACACACTTGTGTAGAACTGATCAACCAGTTGACAAAATCATGATTCTGTATGCCAACTTATACTATATTAGTATAGTATAGTATAGTATAGTAGTGCGAAATATAAAATATCATGAAAATTATACTACAAAACTTCATGAGTATGATTTTCATAATGTCAGATTAAATATATACATTTAAAATTAACTGACATTTTCGTAGAATAATAATCAGAGTCACATAGTTTTGTCATGATTGGTCTTCACCTTTTGGAATTTTTGTAAAGCATAGAAGCATGCATCTAAGTTTCAGTAATAATCAATTATCCTTCTCAAAATATTTCAAAAAATTCAAAAGGAGGGAAGACCCCCAAATTTATTTTATGATGCCACCATTTCCCTAATTCCAAAACCAGGTAAAGATTCTACAAAAAAGGAAAATTATAGGCCAATATCCCTGATGAACATAGATGCTAAACCACTCAACACAATAGCAGCAAAGTGAATACAGCAATGCAGCAAAAAGATCACACTCATGATCAAGTGGGGCTTATTCCAAGAATGCAAGATTGGTACAATATTCACAAATCAATAAATTCTGTTCTCCACATAAACAAAAATGAAGGATAAAAATCACATGATCCTATCCATAGATGCTGAACAAACAATTGATAAAATTAATTTTAACTTCTTAAGTTACCCTTTTCCTTTAGAATATCAACCTTTATAGTAGTAGACATACTTCAGTATTACTAGGAATATTGGTAGACCCCATTTTATATTGATCTTGCCTTTAAAGATCCTACCAGTAAATCTCAAATTTATTTTGTACTAGAGCATTCTTCACACAAACACCTGTGCCACTGAGAATTAATTTTCTTACATTTAATTCAGGTTAGTTCAGATATTGTGTAGGCATATAATCTCTTGCAAATTTTACTGTCTTTGGTGAATAAATAATATAGAATTTATTTATAAATTATGAGCATAGATGCAACATCATGTTCCAATATACCAGCACTTGTACTGAAGTCCTAATAGTACTAAATTCATAATTGCATTCAGGTTTTAGAGATAAAAACAGAGTGAAAACACTTAATTTTGTTAAAACCCATTCAAACTTTGCCTCTTCATAGAATTTGTTCTATAGGGATGATATAAGAAAAAAATGTTTAAATTTGGATGGATGGCATTAAAAGTCTATATGGAAATATCTTTGCAAACATGTACATTGATTTTAAAACATGAATCTTTTAGGTAGGAGATGGGTAGTGCAGGAGAGAGTAATGGGGAAAAATGGGGACAACTGTAACTGAACAATTTTTTAAAATTTTAAATAAAATAAAATAAAAATATTAAAAATCATGAATCTTTTAAAATAGTTTTATATGTAACTTTCTAATAAAATGTTATAGTCTCTGATAAAAAATTCTCTAATGGCTGAAAGAGTTACAGAACCCAAAACCGTCTTAAGTTATAACCTAAATTAAGACATTGCACTGAAAATTTCATCCAAAAATTTGATAGAAAAATATAATTAAAGTTTTCTGGGAAACAGCACCATACCCAAGAATGTCCAACATCCAGATAAAAGCACAGTATAAATGATAATATATGTACATAAAATAAAACTGTTGAAGAGAGAATAATTTGAACAAAAATGTAATAATTCTCAAGACATTCAACTATAACACAATAATTTTAACTTTTTAAAAAATATAGTTTTCATAGTTGATATCTCTCTATAAAAAACAATGCCCTAAAATAAATAATACCAATGTTATTTTAAACACTGTTATAAGAAACCAAGATACTTTTCATTCTAAAAGCAAATTAAAATAGTACAAAAATAAAAATACCAATCTCACCAGTGAACAAGCTTGAAAATACATAGTAGTAGGAAATCGAATATAGTAATTTTTCAAAAGAATATTATTCTAAGACCCTTGCAGGCAGTCATCGTATTAATGGAAGTCAGCACCTTTGGAACAAGTGTCTCCTATTTTGATAATTTCTCACATGACATATCTCAAATCTTTATTTAGAAGGCAGAAATTACCTACCAGACTCCTGTGCTCCCACCTTTAGAAAGATTTGATTCAAAAGAGGAGGCAGCATTCAGAGTCTATTTTGCTTAGGGGAGAAGGGGAGAGAGAGTGTAACTCTATAGCCTAAAGTGGCTGAAGTCCTGGCTGTAAATTCTTTTGTTCAGTGCCATCAGAATACTGTTCTTTTTCTTCCAGTGCCTGTGCCTAGCAGCATTGGACTTGTACCTGTCAGAAGTTTGTGGATGAGATTTGTGCATTTTTCAGTCTGAAAAGCTCTGAACTCTATTGGAGATATACCGGATTGCCAAGATGATACAATAAGTTCATTTTCTGTTTAAACCATTTAGAAGTGGTTCTATATTGCTTGTAAGTATCATTTTCAAGGGAGAATCGTGACTGAACTAAGAAGTTTATAAAAAAATTTCAAGTATATTAAAACTGTAGGCACTCTACCAGTAGATATACTTCATCCACAAATTAAATGACTAAATATATGCTTAAATCAGTCATACCAAAATGATACCTTGATTTAGTGAAGAATAAAAACCTAAACAATGTAGAAGTAGGCAATTTACCAAAAAGCTAATGACAATGCAATACAGATACTATGTCTTACACGCATGAAAGCATTGGAACTTATGATATATCCAGAAAACCATATGGTAGTAAACATTTTCCAGTAAGAGAATGGTTAAGTAAATGGTGGTGCATCTCAGACATATAACATTATAAAACCATTAAAAAATTGATAATTTCAATTGATCTAAAATGATCCATTAGTTGTGGCTGTGTAAAAATAGCGAGATACAGGTTAAAGTGTATAATACACTGTTAGTTTTTTTTTTAATTAAAACCACAAATCATTTTCAAAGTACATGATTACTATTTATACACTATACATATACAAAAATATATCTGCAAAAAGTTACATTAGTCAAAAAAAAAAGGAAAGAACAGGAGTCAGGTAGGATTAATGGGTAGGTGTGTTTGCTTGGAGTAGGTGAGGGATATCAGGGGAGGTAAAGTTTTTAAAAAGAAAAAAAATAGCGTTACAGATAACACAAAAGTAAAATATAACAGCAAAACATAAAACAACACACATGCTATACAATTCCTTTTCTATAGGACCATACATTAACATGTTAGATTAAAAATAAAATATATCATTTATTCATAGCATAAATATATGGAGGTAAATATTACAAGAAACTCCTTAAAGTAGAGAGTATGTGCCTCTTGGTAATAGGACATGGCAGGGGAGGATGACTGGAGAATTGTTTGTTTTTACTGTTGCTTTTATTGTTTAACTTTAGTGCCATCTGACATTTTATACTAGGTTATATTGCTTTGATAAAATTAATGCAAAATAAAGTTTAAAAGGAAAATCAAATTTTCTTTATGTAGGTCGTATGGCAGCTTGACTGAGTGTAGAGTACAAAGTTGCAGGTTATTTTCCCACAGCATTTTAAATACATAGTTTCCTTGTCTTCTGGAATCTGGTGTTGCAGATACAAAATGTGATGTTAACTTGATTTTTATTATTTTGTACATGATCATGTACATCAGCCCTCCACTCCTGCAGCTTGTAGGACTTTCCCTGGTCCTAAATGTACTGAAATTTCACTCCCGTGTGTCCAAGTGCAGGAAATTCAGGCATCCTATGACATTATTGCCATTAGCTCACGCAAAGCCACTCTCTAGTTTTTCTTATGTACTTATTCTTTTTATCTCCATTCTCCATCCTTCTATATCTTATTTTAATTTCCTTTCTCTATTTAACTGGCTACTCAAACACATAAACCGGAAAAGAAATTATCAAAAAATTAGGCACACAATAATAAGGTGATTTTAATTTTTCCCTTTTTCACTACATTGGAAAGTAAAACACACACACATGCACACATAAATTTCTTTTTGCAAATACATGTAAATAAGTTCAAAAGTTTTTTCATTTTAAGATTTTTTTTTCAACCAAGCATACTCCTTTGTATCACTTCACTTTATTTTTAACAATTTAAGCTTTATCATTCAGTTATCTCTCATGTAATGCCATGTTCTTCCTTCAAGCTTTCGCTAATCTTTTAAATACATAATCACTTTTTCTATAAACTACCATAGAAAGTTACTACACCTATACCTGAAATTCAAAATACTGTTTTGTACAGCAGTTTAGTCTTTATTCCTTTGCTGAATACATTCCTTTTGTCCCTGCAGATACGCTCTCCAACCTGTCTACCCAGAGCCCTGCCCTGAAGGCTTTTCCATCAATGAGCTGCATAATAGGGAGCCCTGGCAGATAGGGAAAGGAAAAAAAAGGTAAGAGAGGAATTTATCCTCATGGTTTCCTCCAAGGGAGGTCATTTTAGGCTGGTTGTATTCAGACGAAAGATCACTGCTTCTCTCCAGATAGTCTCCTCCACAGTACTCCGTCCTTCCCGTAATTGCTTACGCCCTTCCCTGTAATCCTGAGTTATGAAACCCTTAGGTTTTCTTATATTAGGGCCCACTAGTTTCTGAAAAGGACCATTGTGACTTAAACAGTAATTTGTCCTAATTTGAGTATGCCATCTCTTTCTTTTCAATATCCTACATAATAAACTTACGTAGGAAATTGTAATTTCTTCTGATCGTACAGGTCATTCCTTGTGTGCTTTTCATTTTTGTATCCATCTAGAGTTCAGTTCCTTCAATGTAACAGAAGCTTAATAAATATGAAATCAATTTTATTGACTATCACTTGATATAAAATATTGCTAAGAAATTCATGCAATAAACATCTTCAAAGAACCACTGATTTAGTCTTCATGTAACCAACTATGGAAATATGTGAAGAGTTTAATTTGAGAATACAGTACTTTCAAAATGACAAAATAAGGTAAAGCTACCTAAAAAACTTAAGAGTTCCCTTTCAAACAATAGGTCTTATACCATACAAATCACTGAAGGATTGTTTCTTAATACATTACTTTTAATGACTTAAAATTAAGTTCAAAATATAGCAATTCTTAATAGTTCACAAAATACTAATTATTGTGAAATAAAGTCTACAGAAGTAAATCGATGCAAAACAATAGTTTTTATTTTTCATAAAATGCTGAAATTTTAAATCTAAAGTTTAATCTGGAATTTGTACTTTAATATATTTTCCTGTTAGAACTCATACTGATGCTTTTGAAAGACACTTCTGATAATACAAGTCCCTCTAGTGGCATCTGATATGAAATTTGTAATATAAATAATGTTAACATTATTTTTAGTGTTTAAAGATGCATTAGGACATTTAAATATTTATTAATAAAATTGATATTTAGAAACAATGATATCATCAATAATTTATTTGTTATAATATTTATTCATTCTAATATGTGATATATATTTATTCTTTCAGTTAAATTAATTTTAAAGTTGATAAATAAGAACATCACATTTTCCAACTCAAAAAGGACAGTTTGATATGAGGCAGGAAAATGTAATTCTTGACAGCTAACCTGTGCTAGGTGTTTTATCCATTAATTCATTTAATTTGATAAGCAATGAGCTTATAAAATAGAGTTTATCATTTCTACTTTAGGAAAATAAAATAAAGCTCAGTTAAATATCATGTATATAATTAGTGACAAAGCGAGCGGTTCAAACACAGGTTTATCAAAGGCTTTTTTTTTTAAACCACACACTTCTAGTTAAAATAAAACTGTTTAAAATGAAGAGAAAGACTGACATGTAAGCAGAAAAAATTGACAGTTCATTCTAAAATGACAAGTAGAAGGGCAATACTAAGCTGTAAGGAGGTGAATAGGTCAAAAAGCTGTTTTAAAATCTCTAGAATTCTGATGTAATTAAATTAGCTTTCTCTCACACTCTCTCACATTTTTCTTTTTAACCAGATAATGTCTTAGTGAAAAGTAAATTGTTAAGTATCTTGCTTCATTTTTAAATAAAGCTTTAAATTTAACCATATAGCTTATTTTGTTTATGATAATTATTTATGCTGTGATTTCTGTTGAACTTATGTAAGGGATACTTTATAGTAAGCAATATCATTCCATGTTAGGATGGAAAATAAAATATACAAAATGTATATAACAGGGTATTTCTTACCATAACCTTTGTTTTTAGTCTAAAAAGCCATCACAAAGAACCATAGTTGTATGAGAAATTGGGGAACTCCACTTTGGGATTTCTCCCTCATTTTTCCAGAAAAAAATCTTAAAAATTTTAAATGTTGACAATTCTACTTTATTTCTATTTTAATTAAGGTGTAATGTCTGAATTATAACCATGCTATATTTTAGTATTCATGTTTCTAGACCTGTTAATATTTTAATACATGCTTATAAAAGCAAATCTAATATTTTCACATTGCCAATTGTTATGAGTATGCTTCAAACCTGGCACCTCTTAAAGAGAACTTTTTAAAAAAATAAAAACTTTAGTATTTCCACATTATTGCTTAATTAAATCTACCTTGTGGTGCTAGTTCTTTCTCTGTTCTGAGCATGAACTCTCAAAAAAAAAAAAATCCCAAAACCTGCTCTTCACATTCTCATTTGACTGGAAGAGAGCTGCTGTAGATTGCCTCTGGATGTGACAGATATTTAAAGCTGACATTACCCCTTGAGGGCATTTTCATGGACATGGAGAATGTAAGACGTACAGATCCTGTATTTGGGGGGATCTTTCCCCTAAACTGTCTTTGATGTGGTGTGCATCTTTTCTGGCTGTTTGCAGAAAATTCTTACCTTCTCTGGACTTGCAGCATTCTAACTCCAACCTCTTTTAGCAGTCATCTCCCACACCATCCAGGTGGCCATTTTAGACAGGCTATAAGAAAAAATCAGGTTGCTTCTTTCACCTTTTGCCATAAAAAAACACCATGGATGGAACTGGATAGTATTATGCTAAGTGAAATAAGCCAGGTGGTGAAAGAAAAATACCACATGATCTCACCTATAAGTGGGACCTAATCAACAAAACAACCAAGCAAACAAAATAGAACCAGAAACATGGAAATAAAGAACAAACTACAGTAACCAGAGGGGTAGGGGGAGGGTGATAACGGGAAAGAAAGGGAATGATCAAGGAACAATATAAAGGACCCATGGACAAAGACAACAGAGGGGAGGAAGATTGAAAGTGGAAAGTTGAGGGTGGGTAGTGCAGAGGAGAGTAAAGAGGGGAAAATGGGGACAACTGTAACTGAACAACAATAAAAAATTTTTTAAAAAAGAATCAGTTGAAAAATTAAACAAAAAATAATTGAATATTGTCATTTGCAATAACATGGATAGGCCTAGAAAAGAATTATGTTAAGTAAAATAAGAGGAACAGGTATCTCGTGTTCATGGGTCAGAAGTATTAATATGTTAAAACTGCAGTTCTCCTCAAAAGATGGCAATACTCAGATTACTAAAAGCAAAAATAAAAGAGGACATTAATACAGAAATAAAAAGGATTAGGAGTTAATAATATGAATTACTGTATGCCAGCTAATTAGATAACAGGTGAAATAGACATATACCTAAAAAGACTCAAATTATAGAAACTGACTTAAAAAGAAACACATTATCTGAATAGACCTATAACATAACAAGTGAACAGATTGAATGAGCAACTTAAAAACTTTGCGCAAGACAAGCCTAGGCACCCTGGCTTCACTGGTGTTTTCTAACAAACTTTTAAAAAAGAATTACTAACAATCCTTCATAAACTTTAAAAAAATAGAACTTGGAACATTTCTCAACTCAGATTATGAGGTGAGCATCTCCTTGAACCCAAAATTAGATAAACACATTACAAGAAACTACAAACCATTATTTCTTATGAATGTAGATATAAAACTCCTCAACAAAATACTTGCAAAAAAATCTAACAAAGTATAAAATCATACACCGTGACCAATGGGGTTTATTTCAGGAATACCAGGTTCGTTTAAAATCTGAAAATCAATTAATATAATCCACCATTTTAATAGAGGACAAAGACTATATGATCATTTTAATAGATACAGGAAAAAATTTGACAAAATGGAACCATATTTCATGATCAAAACACTTAGCAAACTAGGAATTGAAGGGACTTCCTCCATGTGATATAGGCATTTAAAAAATCCACAGCTACATCATATTAATGTTGAACTACTGAATACTTTCATTTCTTTTTAGTTTTTTTATTGATTATACTATTACAATTGTCCCATTTTTTTTCTCCCTTTTATCCCCCTCTGCCCAGTACCCCCATTCCCTCCAACATCCCCGCCTTAGTTCATGTCCATGGGTTGTACATATAAGTTCTTTGGCTTCTCCATATCCTACACTATTCTTAACATCCCTCTGTCTTATTCTGTACCTACCAATTATGCTTCTTTTTCCCTGTATAAGATCATACACTCTTTCCCTCATCCTCCCCCTTCCCTCTCCCTGCTAATAACCCTCCATGTGATCTCCATTTTTATGATTCTGTTCCTGTTTTAGTTGTTTGCTTAGTTTGTTTTTGTTTTAGATTCAGTTGTTGATAGTTGTGAGTTTGTTGTCATTTTACTGTTCATAGTTTTGATCGTCTTTTTTTTCTTAGATAAGTCCCTCTAACATATACATATAATAAGGGTTTAATGATGATGACCTCCTTTAACTTTACCTTATCTGGGCAGCACTTTATCTGCCCTTCCATTCTAAAAGATAGCTTTGCTGAATAGAGTAATCTTGGGCATAGGTCCTTGCTCTTCATGACTTTGAAGACTTCGTTCTGGTCCCTTCCTCCCTGTAAGACTTCTTTTGAGAAATTAGCTGATAGTCCTAGGGGAACTCATTTGTAGGTAACTCACTTCTCTTGCTGCTTTTAAGATTCCCTCTTTATCTTTAGCCTTTGGCAATTTAATTATGATGTGTCTTGGTGTGGCCTTCTTTGGGACTTGTTTAGGACTCTCTGAGCTTCCTGGACTTGTATGTCTATTTCCTTCACCAGATTGGGGAAGTTTTCTTTCATTATTTTTTCAAGTAAGTTTTCAATTTCTTGCTCTTCCTCTTTTCCTTCTGGCAACCCTATGATTTGGATGTTGGAACATTTAAAATTGTCCCAGAGGATCCTAAGTCTCTCCTCATTTTTTTGAATTTTTGTTTCTTCATTCTGTTCCAGTTGAATGTTTATTTCTTCCTTTTGTTCCAAATTGCTGATTTGAGTTCTGGTCCCCCCACTCCCTTCAGTATTGGTTCACTGTCTATTTCTCTTCATTTCACTTTGTATAGCCTTCACTTGTTCATTTACTTTGCAACAGCACTCAATCACTTCTCTGGGCATCCTGATTACCAGTGTTTTGAACTCTGCATCTGATAGGTTGGCGATCTCTTTGTAGCTTAGCTCTTTTTCTGGAGTTTTGATCTGTTCTTTCATTTGGCTCATTTTTTTTTGTCTTGGCATACCTGTCACATTGTAAGAGGAAGACTCCATAAGATCAGAAACCAAACAAGGATGTTAACTTCCCACTTCTATTTACCATTGTACTATAGGTCTTAAAAAAGGCAATTAGGCAAGAAAATGAAATAAAAAGCATCCAGATTTGAAAGAAAATAATGAAATTATCTCTATTTGCAGATGACATGTTATATACAAAAATTCTATGAACTCCAACACAAAACTATTATATTAATAAAAACATTCATTAAGATTATAGGTTATGATATCAATATACAAAAATCAGTTGTATTTCTATACACTAGCAATGAAAATCCTAAAATAAAATTAAGAAAATAATTTCATTTAAAATAGTATCAAAAAGAATAAAATCTGTACTAATAAATTTAACAAATGAAGTAAAAACCTTATACTCTAAACACTACAAAGTATTATTGAAAAAAATTTAAAGAGATCTAATTATATGGAGGATATCTTGTGTTCATGGATGAGAAATCTTAATATATTAAAACTACATTACTCTCCAAAAGATGGCAATACTCACCAAATTGATTTACACATTCAAGGAGATTCTCATCAACCTGACCAGGTAACTCTGTTGATCAGGGTAGGGGTCCCCAACCTCCCTCCTCCCTGTATGCAGCCACCTTGGCATTACCATCTGAGCTCTGTCACGTGTCCCCCACCCCCACTCTGGTCCCTGGAAAAATTACCTTCCACAAAATCAGTCCCTGGTGCCAAAAATTTGGAGACTGCTGGATTAGTGCACAATCCAAATATGCCAAGGTTGTTGATTTGATCCCTGGTCAGGGCACATACAAGAACCAACCAGTGAATGCATGAATGAGTGGAAGAACAAATTGATGTTTCTCTCTCTCTCCCTTCTTTTCTTTCTCTCTCTAAAATCACTGCTACTCTATGCCATCTTTATATTAAGTTGAAAGAACCATATCCTGAGGAAAACATAATGCCTTGCTTATAGTAAAAGGTACCTCTGCCTTATACCAGGCAAAAAACTTTGACAAGTAGATTGCCCAGGATTTCATCCTGCACCCACTCCCTTGGCTGGGCATTTTGGGGCAGTGCAAAAGATATACAAAACTATAAAGCTATCGTACTTGCAACCAAGGTATTAAACTAGAATGTTGGAAGTACTCTCCTGAACGAATAGTGATATGGAATGTTACCTTATACATCTTTGTAGAATTTTTCATGTCCCAGAATGGACCTGAAGTAGATGAAATAATTTCTTGCACCCAGAAGTAACATGGACACAGTTCAGAGAACTACCATACATATAGGGTCTTTAGAAGATAGTTAGGAATGGATTAGCTAAACCAGAATGGTTAGGTAATTGAGGAAAATACAAGATGAGGACTGTAACAGCAGAGGCTGATGTGAACAGCAACAGTGAGGCTTGATGTCCCTAACCCCAACACTGAGATTCGATGTCCCTGACACCACAGCCTCTAATAACAAAACCTCTAATAACAAAAACATTTCACAAATAGAGCCATAACCTTGAAAAAGGAATCTGGGGATCTCTTAAATAAATAATGAGATGATGTTTCTTACACAGTAAAGCCTGAAATTAAAATTGAGTTATAAGAATGTTATATTTCTTATACCCCAGTTTGTGGAATAAGATCCATATTTGCTGCCTCAGAATAATAGATACTATAGCCACCTTTAATAGCCAGGCCCTGACAAGAATTCTAGAAACATTTTGGAAATTACTCTGCTTAACTCACATTTCTACTTCCCAAAAAAGAAAGATCTGAAGTACTGAGATTCAGTTGAGCACGATATCTGAGACTATTTGGTATGGTTTTATAAAGGTAAATAACATACAACTAGAATTGACTCAGATAATCTTTAGGGGCAGGGGGGAAACTAACTGAATAATTTGATAGATCTTAACTTTAATCTTGAGCATTTTGATTTTTATTAACAATATTTTAACTATCCAGACTCCACAATTTACAGGACTATTCTGTTCATCTTTCACTTGATTACCCAGATAATGGCAAATGCTTATTTTTCTCAATAAATATTGAAGAACTAACATAACTGGCAGTATACACTTTCCCAACCCATTGGAGTTTACCTAAAAACCTTCTTCCTTTGGCATCTCAGTCTGTTGATACACACTACCTGGTCCAAATCTCACCATTAATGAAGAACCATCATTTTCTTCATTTTTGGGTATGTCCTTCATTTAATCCTTTTTCAAATGCATCATGATGACTCCATATTTTCCTCCACTCTAGTTACCAATACTCTAAATCATGATCTTTATGAGTTAATACTGTCCTACCCCTGTAATATTAATAAGAAATAAATGTGGGACCATACAATATAAAGATTCAAAAGCAAAAATATTGCATTTTACAATCCTGAGGAATTTATTTTATTTTATTATTTTTACTTTACTTGCCAACACTTAAATTCCTTTCTTGGAATGCAACATAAGGATGAACCCAGAGTAAAAAACCTGACCATCTAAACTTCATTCATGCTTTTGCAAGCTCAGTTTACAATAACTAAGGGTTTATAATATTAACTTTCCTATGTGTAAAATTTAATATTTATAACCAAACTTTGGGCAGTCAGGAATAAGAATAAAGGCAATTATATTGATTTCCATTATTAAAAGTCAAATTCTGGAGTATTTGGTTTAAATAACAGAAACATACTCTTCCCAAGCCGGAAGAAACTTGCTGGCAGGATTGCCTGTTTATGTATTCTATACTCATTACATGGAAGAGGGTTGTTTACTCCACTAATGAGCACAAAAAGCCAGCAGATGTCTAGAACCAATTTGGCAGCTTCTAAACTTTGTATCCATATTCCAAGAATCCATTAGCTAAAAATAATTTAGAGAAACTAAAATGTCAGAATTCTACCAGTGCTACATCCATAGGAAATCTAGAATTGGAATATTACATTGCTATATAATATTTCTCTCTTAAAAACAGCTGAGATAATTGGTTAAGCACAATTGAAATGCATAACATCTTTGATATCATAGTTAAATTTTGTCAAAATCCTTAATATTAAAATATTGAATAATTTCACCTATGTATCAGCCCTTTCAGTAACTGGAGGTGGGAGAATCTTATCTTTGTAGATCTTACTGTAATTAGGTTTTCTATGGAAGTCAGTTTAAAAAGTTGTGGTCAATTGATCCCCACTCTTAACTTTCTGCTTCTGATCCAAAAAAATATCATAATCCACTGTTTGTTTAAGTGTTTAAGAATTATATTCTGGGAAAAGTCCTGCCTCAATACCTTTCTGATTCAACATTATAAAGGATAGGACAGGTCTCCATTTGAGAGGTAATATATGTCAGGCACTTTAATTGACATGGTAAGATCTTAACTCTACCACCTGAATCTTACTTTGAGTCATACTTACACTTTTTTAATTTTTTATTTTATTTTTTCAGAAGTTTTTTTATTATTGTTCAATACAGTTGTCCCCATTTTCCCCCCAATACTCCCCCTGCCCTACCCACCCCTTAACTCCACATTCAATTCCCCCCCTCATCTTTCCATTGGTTCTTTATACATATCCCTTGACTTAACCCTTCTCCTTCTTTCCCCTGTTATCCTCCTCCTCCCTCTCCTCTGGTCACTGTCATTTTGTTCTTACAGAATGATGACCATTCTGACTGGTGTGAAGTGGTATCTCATTGTGGTTTTAATTTGCATCTCTCTGAAGGCTAATAATGCTGAGCATCCTTTCATATGTCTCTGGACCCTCTGTATGTCCTCCTCGGAGAAGTGTCTGTTCAGGTCCTTTGCCCATTTTTTAATTGGATTTTTTGTCTTTCTGTTGTGGAGTCATGTGAGTTCTTTATATATTTTGGAAATCAAGCCCTTGTCTGATGTATCATTGGTAAATGTATTTTCCCATACTGTTGGTTCCCTTTTCATTTTGCTGATGTTTTCTTTAGCTGTACAGAAGCGCCTTATTTTGATGAAGTCCCATTTGTTTATTCTTTCCTTTATGTCCCTTGCTCTAGGGGACATATCGGTGAAAATATTGCTGCATAGAATATCTGAAATTTTCCTGCCTACATTCTTCTCTAGGACTTTGATGGTGTTGCAACTTATATTTAAGTCTTTTATCCATCTTGAGTTGATTTTTGTGTGCGGTGTAAGTTGGTGGTCAAGTTCCATTTTTTTGCATGTAGCTGTCCAGATGTCCCAACACCATTTGTTGAAGAGGCTATTTTTACTCTATTTTATGCTCCTTCCCTCTTTGTCAAATATTAATTGACCATAGAGACATGGGTTTATTTCTGGACTCTCTCTTCTGATCCATTGAGCTATGCATCTATTCTTATGCCAGTACCAGACTGCTTTGAATACAGTGGACTTAGTAATATAGTTTAATATCAGATATTGTAATCTCTCCTACTCTGTTCTTTCTTAAAATTGCTGAGGGCATTTGGGGTCATTTTTAGTTCCATATGAATTTTTGAAATGTTCGTTCTATATCTATGAAATATGTCATAGATATTTTAATAGGGATAACCTTGAATCTATCAATTGCTTTGGGTAGCATGGAGATTTTAATAATGTTAATTCTTCCAATCCATGAACACAGTATATGCTTCCATTTATTTATGT